>BQNB010028215.1:18579-56872 GCA_026074375.1 Tanacetum coccineum | reverse complement strand
AAAAAAATAATTAATTAGATTTAATTAATTTTAATTTTCTAAAACTTCTTTACTTCTAAATTCAAAAGCTATGTGACACTTTTACCCTTTCTCTAAGTTAAAACTATAACTTTCTAAAACTCAGATTCTCAAATTCAGTAGCTGACAGAACACGAGCCCAAAATAATGAAAATACCTTACTGAAAATAAAAAAGATGGATACATGTACTTACAATTAAACAATCAATAAACAATAATCATTCACAAAAAAGTAACATTTCAATCACAACAGCCTATATTAAACCCTTTTTTAATGCACTTAAACAATTTGTTTCAAATCAACTTTTTCTCTTTTGCTTAGTAAATAGATATTAAGATTCTTAAAATACATGTGTTGATAGAATCTATAGTTTTTACTATTTTTTTTTTGGAACGGCAATTTGTGGCTACATGGCCCCTAGCCCAGAAGGCGTAGCGAGCCCACACAACCAGGTTGGGTCCAGCCCAGAAGGCAATGGCACCCTTCCCTTTACACACGCGGGAGGAAACCCCTATCGCACTAGACAAGACTCGAACATGAGACCTTGCCTAGGAGGGTAAAACCTCCATACCATTGGACCAAATGCCTGTTGGTCTATAGTTTTTACTATTAATCTAATCTATATAGAAATAGATGAATATTGAAGTTAATTTGCGTCACTGATTCAACAAGGATATATTTTTCATTTCTTGATGCACTCCATAATTTCGAATTTGATGATAATTTTCAATCAGTCCACAGAAGCAGGTGAAGAAATAAAAAAAATGGTTAAGATTATGAAAGGGTAAAATGGTAATACTACAAGTTAATTAATGATTATAATTATTTAAATCATTTTTTCTTTAACATATATAATTTTTGGTTAAACTTGAGAATTATCAAATTTTAAAAAGATATTGACGTAATTATCAAATTTGCAAAGATATTGATGTAATTGTTAAGTTTACTAAGGATATCGATGAAATTATCCCTGTATTTATAAAACATACAATAACCAGGATTACTGGATGCATTAATGTCTTTAGCCAACACGACTCCAACCCAACTCCGACCCAACCTATTAATGAGGCCCGACATTAACTCTTCATCCGACCCGTAGCTAAACACGTGTTCTCCTTACACACATAACATAAAAAACACACACACAACCACCCTCCTAGCAAAATCCACCGCTCTCATCAGTAATATCGATCCTTCCGCCAAATCCTGCCGTTCCTCCTACAAATATGGCACCAACGCTCTTTTCCGTCAGCAACAAAGGTTGATATGTGCATATGAAATTAAAGGTATGCTTCGAAATAGTTTTGTGGATTTATCATCATATCAAAAAAAATTATGTTTTCTTTTTTTATATATGTCTTAGAATTTAGATTTATGAATTTTTTTTATTGTTTCGAATTTTGTATAGTTATGTATAAATTTTAAAATTATAGCTTTTTTTTTAAATTTGGAGGTTTTGTAAAATTAGGAGTTTTTAAAAATTTGTTAGCTTTGGGTAAAATTTGTGCCTTTGGTTTTTTTAAATTCATTGTTGTTTGATGTTGTGCGAATACAGGCTTTCGTTTAAGCTGCATTTAAGTTCAAGGGCCATTGCATTTTGCATTTTTTTTGTGTACGTTTTATTTTGTTTGTTCTTTATTAATGTAATTGATTTTATTAATTAAAAGTTGCTACCTTTTTATGAATTGCTTTGATGTAGATGGTTGCTCGGCATATTGAAATGGCTGTAAAAAGGCAGAGTACTGCTCGAGGGGTGGAAGATTTATTGCGGCTGCAGATTGGTGGTAATCTGCATGTTTTACACATGACGTGTGGATACTAATTTGAGATTGGTAAGTTTCTTTAATTTATTTTGAGGCGATTTTTTTTTGAGTTTATATACACGATTGTTACTTGGGTGTAGTTCACGGTCTTGCAGAAACTGACGGAAAAGAACAATGATGGGTCAAGATAATCACGGATGAGGCGAAAGCAAAGCTAACAGGTGCGGTTAACCATGTTATATTTCTGCCGCTTATCGAGTATTTCAATATTTATAACGTGCAACCTGGCGGTTCACAGGTGATCACCCGTGGAAATGATGTTTAGTACAAATGCAAAATATTTCTGTCGCTTATCGAGTATTTCAATACTTATATAAGCACTAAACATCATTTCCACAGGTGATCACGACAGTGAATATATTAGCACATTTGCAGTCATTGTTTACATGGAACACAAGACCGGTAACAAATGATACATGTTTAAATATTTTGCGTTTGTTGATTTTCTATTATTATAAGCTTTGAGAATTTGACAAGCAGATAATAGTAGGCATATGGGTTTATCCACTTGAGCTTATGAGCTTATAAAATTCATAAGCTCGTTAGGTCACTTTAAGGGATTGTTTATTAGATTAAACTGAGATTGCTTATCGAAATCGATAATGGTAGTTGTATGGGACAACTAACATTGGTGAACCTTCTTCTTCCGGTTCTAAACGAAAAAGAAGACCAGTTTGGTGAAGCCGGTCAAAAGAGAATCAACGTCGTGCACACAACCTATGTCTACTGTCCATATGCGAGTGCTCCCTACGCGTTTTATATCATTTTCCTAAACATGCGAGAGAAAGCTAAAACAACCTGCAGTAAGTACGCGATGCAGTTCCACTTTTGCTTTTGTAATTGGATCAAATTAATCATCTTTTCAACTGATCGTTAATAGTAAAAAAAAATGATACATTGGCTAAAACGAGACAAATAAAAATGTGCTATTTATGCAAAAAAAGACCCTGTTCAATGCTTTTGAGAATAAATATTATTTACCAAATTCTGTTGCATTATCTGTCGTTATTGCAGCTGCATAAATTATTGCAGCTACATAAGGAACTACAAATATTGGGGATCCTAAACATTCATCACACGAATGTATCATCTTAAAGGGTGTTGGGATTGTTTTTCTAACGAGCTTGCCTGCTTATCAAACAAATATGCTGTTTAGAGTGTGTTGTAAAACTACTTAGTTGCTAATTTACGCTCAAATAACCATTTTTAAAAAATAAACGTGTTGTCGCCTCGCACGAGAAAAAGTAAACCAGATAAGCAGCTCAAAATAAGCAATTCCAAACACCTTCTAATTTCTACTTTTTATGTCATTAAATTGGTTGGAGTTGATATGCAGGTTTGATGGTCTTTGGCGAGAAAAATTATGTTCTAGGTACAACTTCTAAACCATTTTCCGAAATGTAGTTAACGAATATGAGATTATCTTTATGACTAATCGGTGTGTGGCTGATGATGAAATTATGGCGTGGTTTAGGTGATTAACGACAATGGTTCAATGGGAATGGTCATTCACAAGCGTCGCCGGTTGCCAACAATGATGTTGCAGCATAGAGTGAATACTCTTTGTTTTGCCTCGAATGATTCTAGAGTCTTATGAAATACCATTGTCTTAAACTGTTATGCTATTTGATAGTAAATATTGGATAAAGGTCAGTTTAAACCAATGACTGTGATTTGTGTCAGGGGAAATGAAGCTTATAGTAGCGGTGATCTGGCTAAGCGGAGGATTATTACACGAAAGGATTAAACTCAGTTTCTCAAAATGAGAAATCAAGAAGCTGCATTAAGGCTTTTTAATGCTGTGCTATAGCAACCATGCAGCAACTAGGATCTCGCTTGGAAGGATGAAAAAAGCGTTAGGAGATTATCTCATGGCTTCCAACATAGTTCTTGGCTTTCTCAAGGCTCAAGTTCGAGCAGCACAGTAAGGCTTACTTCCTTTATAGAGTTATTTGATATTTCTTTTTTACTGTTATTCCCTTATTATATGTGACAAGAATTATATTTTTGCAAAATCAAATAGAGAAAAATGGGCCAAATTAAAAAAAAGGGGGAATGAGCTGAGTTGGTGAAAAAGTTCTGATGTCGCAAACAGATTATGTTTTATTAAAATGCCTCTGCTATCATATACGGGTAGAAACATTCATCTACATTCTTACGTACTTTTTCAAAATATATATTTCAGGCATGTTTCTCCGTTATGTACCCTGATCCATACTATCATGTGACGTCTGCTACTTACGGGCCAAAATACCAGCAAACCACACCTACAAGGTAAATTCACATAAATTGTAGGAACGCTACTTGCTGAAACGTTTTTCTAATTTATAAGTGAACATTGAAAATATCTTATTGTGTATTCCTGAGCTGATAGACGTTGTTTGTCGTTTCTGTAGTACTTTTAACTAGGCACACGACACATGAAGAAGGTAGACGTTGGAAAAGAGCTGTTAGGAATCATACATTTATATCCCTTCAAAACATCATTCTTCTGATTCTCTTTTTTACTTCTATTAATATTGTAATTATTAAATATTGTCGTTGTTTTAGATATTTAAGAAACTCATGGGTAGGGGATATTTAGGAGAGAATTACTCAAAATGTGCCTTTGAATAACTGCTCTATTAGGTGCGCCTCGTTCGTGCTAAATTCAAAATTCCATTACATATTAACGGTATTTTTATTCAGATATCCCATTTACTTCATGACTTTAATTCTTGTTAGATGCAATTACATTTATTTCAACGTTAATGATACTAGATGCAATTGGCCCTTGAATTAAGCAAGTTGTTACCGTTTTCCAATTAATACCACAATGAGGTTTCCCATGCCAACCCATTAAACTGATTCATTTTAAATTTTGTATAAGTAGTTCCATGTTGCGATTTAAGTCATGTTGTATTATTGGATGCACATTTTTGATTCCAAATTCGACTCATTATGTAAGTGTTCTGGCACGCTTTGATATGCTCCAGAGCGATTAATTGAGATTAAAAGATCGAAATTACGTGATAGTGTTTATTTGAATAGGATAAATACCCGAACCCCGATGTGTATATTAATGAGATACCACCCCCCTAATTGATTTGCATATCAAACTATTTAATTATCATTCAACTTAATGATAGTTACTTCCCTAATGCCTAATTTATTAATAAATGTACCCTAATCCTTATTTACTTGTAGGATATGTAAAAGACTTAACCAATACTATTTTAACTAGAACTCTTAATTTTTTTTAATTTTTATCTAAATTTAATTTAAATAACTATATAATTAAATAGTTAATATCAAATACTACCCCGCCAATCTAACCTTATCCTCAATGTGTGGATTTGAAATCTCATCTTAATCGGCCTTGAGTGCATGATCCCAGGGTTTGACTTGAAGATATGGTTCATTTTACGCATGACTGTCATCAAGAATCATCACTTGCAAGGTGCGAGGTGCACACCGATGGCCTGGCTTGAACATCTCCTCGCACCGGAAACATAATCCTCTAGCTCTTCTTTCTTCCAGTTAGGACTTGTTCACTTCTTCAGAAGTGCTCTCTTTAATGGTGGTTTGGTCCTTCTGTTGGAAACCTCCTCCTGGCGAGCTATTTGCGCCTTATTTGTCATCAATTATCTTGGCAAGTTTCATGGCATGATTTCAAGCCTTCAGGTTGGCATAACTCGAACTGCTGAGACAGCAATTCAGGTCTTAACCCTGTAATAAAAAGCACCACCTCCTATGACGCTGCTCCGGGAATTCCAACTAGTTGTCCGCCAACGTCTCAAACAAGCTTATACTCTTATTAAAACTTATACACCACTTCTTCTTTTTCAACACCTACAACAAACAAAGACTAGCATAAAAAAAAACAAAAAAACACAAACTCTTTTAAAACCCACTTTCCTCTTTTCGTCCCTTTCTCTTTATTTTTTTTTTTTTTTTTCCTTCTTTAGAGGGCAGAACCTTCTTGTGTGATCGCCATGAATTGCTCATAAAAAGTACCAATCTCTCCAACAACCTTCTCTTCAACCCTTCCCATGAACGAAACGGTAATCTTGCTTCACTCCAATGAAACCATGATAAAGCTTGTCCTTAAGCTGCTCTCTCGGTTTGATGTCTTGGACTTCAAAATACCTCTTAACATTGTGTTCCATCCATAGAATCATTCCATCTATTAATGGCATCTTAAGCTTCCGCATTCGATAATCCGATCCATGATGACCGCCCTTCTGGCCTTGATAAAGGGTGTCATGCTCTTCAGGTTGGACATAGTTTTCTGGAAACGTATCCTTTTTGTTGTAATAAGTCCCTGATTCTTCAAATCCCATTTTTACCTCTCTTGTCCATTATCCTATTGCTTATGAGAGTCTCCGGTTTATCCCCATAAGCAAAATAAGGAAAACCAAGGTCATCAACTTGTAAACCTTTCGGATCGTTATTGGGTTTGTAGACGGTTGCTGGACGCTTGGGAAGCTCGTTCACAGCCTTGTAAGTCTCAGTAGGTGCAACCCCTAAGCTGTGGCCCCTCCCCCCCCCCCCGCCCAACTCATGGGTAGGGGATATTTAGGAGAGAATTACTCAAAATGGCCATAGAAACTGCTCTATTTGGAGAGCCTGTTCGTGCTAAACTCAAAATACCTTACATATTAAGGTATTTATATTCAGATATCCATTTACATCATGATGTAATTTTGTTAGATGAATTCACATTTATAAACACGTTACCTGATACTAGATGCAAAAGGCCCTTGAAATTAAGCAAGTTGTTACCGATTTCAATTAAAACCAAATGAGGTATCCCAAGCACCCCCTTAAACTGATTATTTCAATTTTGAATAAGTAGTTCCATGTTGCTTTTAAGTCAATGTTGTATTATTTGATGCCATTATTGATTCCAAATTCTACATTATGTAAGTTTAACAGGCACGCTTCTGATATGCACCAGATCGATAAATGAGATTAAAAGAACAAATACGAGATAGATAGATTATATTAATAGGATAACCCGACCCCCCGATGGTTTATATTAATGAGATACCCCCCCAATTGATTATGCAAATCAACTATTAATTATCATTCAACATAATGAAAGTTACATCCCTAATGCCCTATTTATAATAAAAGATACCCTAATCCTAATACTTGTAGGATAAGTAAAAGACTTACCCAATCCTAATATAACTAGAACTCTTAATATTTATCTAAATATAATTTAAATAACTAAATAATAAATCAGTTCATATCAATACTCCCCGCCCAATCTCACACCTTGTCCTCAAGGTGTGGATTTGAAATCTCATCTTAATCGGCCTTGAGTGCATGATCCCAGGGTTTGACTTGAAGATATGGTTCATTTTACGCATGACTGTCATCAAGAATCATCACTTGCAAGGTGCGAGGTGCACACCGATGGCCTGGCTTGAACTTCTCCTCGCACCGGAAACATAATCCTCTAGCTCTTCTTTCTTCCAGTTCGGACTCGGTCATTCTTCGAAAGTGCCCTCCTTTAATGGTGGTTTGTCCTTCTGTTGGAACCTCCACCTGCGAGCTACTTTGCGCCTTATTTTCATCAATTATCATGGCAAGTTTCATGGCATGATTCAAGCCTTCAGGTTGCATAACTCGAACAGCTGACCGCAATTCAGGTCTTAACCCTTTAATGAAAGTACCCTCCATGACCTGCTCAGGAATCCCAACTAGTTGTCCCGCCAACGTCTCAAACAAGCTTACATACTCGCGGGCAGAACCTTCTTGTGTGATCGCCATGAATTGCTCATACAAAGTACCCTCTTGTGAGGGTTGAAATCTCTCCAACAACCTTCTCTTCAACCCTTCCCATGAACGAAACGGTAATCTTGCTTCACTCCAATGAAACCATGATAAAGCTTGTCCTTCCATACATAGTACCGTTGCCCTAAGCTGCTCTCTCGGTTTGATGTCTTGGACTTCAAAATACCTCTTTACCTTGTAGATCCATCCATGAGAATCCTCTCCATCAAATAATGGCATCTTAAGCTTCCGCATTTGATAATCCGATCCATGATGACCGCCCTTATGGCCTTGATAAAGGGTGTCATGCCCTTCAGGTTGGACATAGTTTTCTGGAAACGTATCCTTTTTGTTGTAATAAGTCCCTGATTCTTCAAATCCATTTTTACTCTCTAGTCCCTTATTCCTAAGCTTTGAAGTCTCCGGTTTATCCCCATAAGCAAAATAAGGAAAACCAAGGTCATCAACTTGTAAACCTTTCGGATCGTTATTGGGTTTGTAGACGGTTGCTGGACGCTTGGGAAGCTCGTTCACATCCTTGTAAGTCTTAGTAGGTGCAACCCCTAGCGAGGCCTGATCCTTAGGTAAACCACCTTATGACAACATCTTCATCAACTCCTCATGTTTTCGCTCCATTGCTGCTGTTATTGATGAGGTTGCTACTGTTAACTCAGTTCTTATGGCTCCTAATTCTGTAGTAAACCTATTTTGCATGGTTATGATCTGCTCATCAACATATGTTCGGTGTTGAGCAAACTCGTTTTTGAACTGTTCAAATTCATTATCGAGATCTGCAACCTTTTTGTGAGTCATGGCGATGATTTCTAGATTTTTCAATCTCTGGAAAAAAATCGAAAATTTTTTGGTCGATGAACAATAACCGATGAAAAGTGTCGATGAACAGTACTTCGGCCTTTTTTTCTTCCTGGAATCTCAGAATCGACAGCTTTGATACCAATTTGATATGCACCGGATCGATAAATGAGATTAAAAGAACGAATACGAGATAGATAGATTATATTAATGGGATAACCCAACCCCCCGATGGTTTATATTAATGAGATAAACCGACCCTCCCAATTGATTATGCAAATCAACTATTAATTATCATTCAACATAATGAAAGTTACATCCCTAATGCCCTATTTATAATAAAAGATACCCTAATCCTAATACTTGTAGGATAAGTAAAAGACTTACCCAATCCTAATATAACTAGAACTCTTAATATTTATCTAAATATAATTTAAATATCAGTTTCTTGACAAGGTTCTTCGGAGTTCTTGTGAATCAGCTTGGGCAGCAAGGTCATGGTTTCTGATGGCCAATTAATTAGACATCCGATATAACAGTGGCTATGTTTCACGATCATAGAAACTGAGAATCTCCATTATACATTTCAAAGTAAAGTAATACAAAAACCTACAATATGATGACTTTGTACAAAGTCCTAGATAACAAATAACAAAAACCATATAAATGTATGCAAATCTCATCTTCATCAAAATAAAGAAATTAGAAACCAGAACCTGCAATGTTTGATCAGGATCAAGTGCGACAAATGACTCCAATTTAATTATAAACCCATCAGTTACGCTTACTTTTTTCACTCTTACCTTCCATTCTGATTCTTTAAGTTGCTTTTCAAGCGTTTATAGCATGAACAACAATGGTTGCAACATGTGCCCTTGCATCTTTGGTAGCATTGTCCGAGGATGATCGTCTAGGCGCTTCCAAAAATGTAGTAACAGGTATTAATTCTAGGCTATATTTGTTTTATTTCCATCATTTGATTTTTTGCATTTGCATATTCCCCTACTCGGCCACTATTATATTTGGTAGATCTCTAAATATGTTGTTATATATATCTGTTATAAACTAAAACGGAAAGTAATTAAAATAGCTTTTGGGAAGCCAAATTGCCTCCTAAATAGGATTCAGCTGGGATTGAAAGTTTAACTCGCACAAAGTATGTATATCTTTCTCAGTTTACTCTTTAATATTTCCTTTACATACTAAGTAGTATAGCAAATGATTTGATCAGGTATGTCGTAAAAAAGATGATTTTTTTGAAAGCAAAAGTTAAAACTCATGTGAGTGCAGCACAAGATGAGCATGTCCAGTTTATAATCCCACGCGCAAAGCATGTTACTTAAATATTTTAGTAAACTTTGCGTTGTTGGCGATTTCTTGAAGTATAAAGCAAATGAGAATGTATCGAGTGAGAAGATTTCTATTTAGGTCTATTTTTATTGAGTCAAAACAAGCAACATGAGTGCTTTTGATGGAAATCAAAGTGAGTTTCAATACATATCACAAAAAATTGAGCAAAAGCATGGTGGATGCTGAGTTGAAAGGAATCACATGAGTTTGGTGGACAATTATATCAACTAACATAACATTACAACTAACATAACTCAGTGAAGGTAAAAATAAGATTTACTCTTTCTTAACATTTTGAATGAGTCGGACTCTATTTGAATGTTGGTTGCTGATGTTCGAATGAGTCAGACTCTATTTGAATGTTGGTTGCCGTTGTTCGTTATTTTGCTTTATGCTATACCTTTTCCATTTTTGTTTAGCAATCTTTATTGATTTTATGCAGAAAATATACTGACCAAAGTGGTTCAATGAACCTACCTGCTATAAAAAAACTCCCCTACTTTTTGTAAAAGTGTAACACCCCCAAATTGGGTCGCAGCGGAATAAGGGTCCGGGGCGTGTTACTTCATGGATCAATAACACAAGATATATATAGAACGACCAAAAAGTCGTTTAAAACCGATACATTGGATTTAACAAAGTATTTGTTACATAAGCCCGAAGCTTCACTTGTTCACTTGTTCAAAATACAAAGATTTCTAGCCCATAACAGATATACAAAATGTGATGTGACAAAATCTTTAATGCATGATATCCAAATCAAAACCAACAATGTATCCCTTGACCTCGTGCTTAGTGACCTCACTGAAAACATTGCTTTTGACGTCAACAATAATGTTAGGAATTTCATTAGGTTTGATAAATCGTATATGTAGGACCACAAGATTTCCCATGGGTATGATATGCAAATAGATGCGAAGCATCATATTATGTATTTATGTTTCCTAAGCTCCTGAACACTGAAGCTCGACATACAAATGTTATACTATATAATTGCCTACATTGCGCCCGTGATGATGTTTCAAACCCGCAACATCCTATGTTCGACATGGTATACGTTCGTTTTCGTGATAGCTAATCACCCGAATGGGAGGGGATGTTCAATCCCTTAGATCTATGCATAACATTCGCGCTCACAATCCAGTATTGGTCAAGTTAGATAAGGCTCAACTTTAGGGTTATCGGCTACTTAGGCAACAACGTATTCCATAAATGTAAAAATCTTAATCCACTTGTGTCCAATTATAAAACAGTGCATGTTTTCTCACCCCAAAAACTTATAAAACAAAATCATGTAAAACGTGGGGCTATGAACTCACCTCAGCAGTGAAGTGAATGAGTAATAATCGATTAATGTAAATACGTACGTCACGGACAGATATCCTGAAGGACAACCAACCTAATCATACATAGGTCGATATATACTATGTTACTTTGATAACTTATTCGTATACAATCCTATTTAGCTCATCACCATCTATTTCTAATTTAAAAATCGTTGTTATAAAGTGAAAACGTTTATATAGCTAGCGTTTTTGTAAAAAATATAGCATACTTTCCCGTTTTTAAACCCGTTTCTAGCGTTTCTTTACGTTCATGTCTTCGTATTAGTGATTATATACAATATTAAATTTTGATTTTGTTAACCTCATGATTGATCCAGTAATTTTTACTGTTCATGACGTTTATAAATTTACTTTTATAAATTTAATTGTCGTAAAACCCGTAAATGCAACAACTTATTCGTTTTAATCCCGATTTTAGCGATTCCTTTCGAGCACGTCTTCGTTATCAAAATTATCACATTTTATAAAGTGGGGTCTGCTTTTTGAATCAGTAATTTCAATGTTCTTAGTTTATAAAATTACTTTTATAAACTTTAATATCGTAATCGCGTAATTTTATGGTTTTCAGCTCCGGTTTTCAGTATTCTTTGAGCACATTCTCGTAATTGAAAGTAATTATTTATGAGGTTTACAAAAATAAATGTTTCTGTCATGAACAGTAACATTTTAACTAAAATGTTTTATAAAAGTATTTTATACATTTTAAAGTATATAAAACTCGCGTAATCATACTTCTTCATTTTTAATCCAAAAATTATGTTTCTTTATTGTTTGAAATCCTAAATATATGTGTGATTTAATAAAAAACCCAAAACCTTCTCGTTTGTAGAATTTTTATAACAGGTTTTATAACAATTCTTTTATAACTCCGGTTATTATGTAAGTCTCGTAAAATAGTATCTTTTTCGTTTTAATCCGGTTTTTTTTCGAGTTTCTTACCCTTTTTGGAATCGTTATGATGTGTACTGTATTTATAAACTGATAGGGTGTCATCATACACGAAACCAATACAGCCCTCTTTGAAATCATCATGTATACTTAGTATAACTTGTTTAATATTACCTTTTTAACCTAATAAAAATCCACAAGTTATCCAATTACTTATTATATACTATGTCATATATATATATAATGTCATTTTTCCATCATATATCACTTGAGTTCAATGATATCAAGATTAACAAGTCATTAACATCACATGAAATCAATAACTTTAATTAAAGTAACCTTTACTTATGTTTAAGTTTATACATATACATTTTTACACTTAACCAACATGTTACAATACTTATAATCCTATTATATCATGATATTACCAATCACATAACATATGAAAAAGTGTACAAAATGATGATCACAAGTAAAAACTCTTTTTACATGTTTAAAAGTTCTAAATGGTGATTTTTGCTATAAAGAACATATATACACATAAAATGATAAATGTAAAGTGACTAGAGTTTTTAGATAACCTTATGATGATGTATGATGATAACCAACACAATCTAAACCCTTGTTTATATGAAAAACCAAAGCTTACAAGCTTAGAAAACCCTAATTCCAATAGAAACCCTAATCTTGCTTTTCTTGCTTTAATACTTGTAAACCTTTAACCAACTCTTACAAACAACTTAAGACATCTTAGATATGATGTAGGTATGTGTGTATGGACATGGAAAATCAAGCTATGAATTATATGAAAGTGGTGTTTGATGCCGTGGGTTTTGAAGAGCAAAAAGGAGGGATAGTTTTTTATTTTTGTTAAGTGTTGAAGTGTATGTGTTATCTCTTGAAAGGTGCAAGTATTATATGATATAAGACTTAGTCAAAAGAGGTCTATGAATTCTTGAGACAAAGAGGAGTAAATCATGGAAGTCCTTATGGTCATGGTATGGGTTTTACTTGTAAAAGTCTCATGGTTTTATTAGTTGGTGAAGTACATTGCAAGTGGTAAGATTTTGTGATATTTCTTGTATCCATAAGACCAAATCCGGCCATAGATGCATATACATGATATATTTTTGTAAATTTTTGGTATTGGGTATAAATGTGGATATTTGTTGAAGCGTAGAAAAGTTTTGGCGGTTCCGGGTATGCCTAAACGTATTTTATCGCGAAACGCAAACACTTTAGGCAACCCATAAAAATAAAATGAACAAAGTTACAAATTATCATCAAAATAATTATTTAACACCTGCTTGATGTAAACATTTAATTGTTTGACGCCCGTTTACATTGAACGATAATTTTTAGCTTACGCGATTTAACTTAACGGTTCTTGGATAACATAAGCGCACATATCTCGTGCCATAGCGTAACAGTGCCTAGGACAAGTCTGAGGCCTTTCTAGGATATATTCAAGAGAGAGGACACACACCTCAGCTCCCCCACGAAGACCCGTGCTTCGAATCTATCTCAGCTCCGCCAGAGATATTCATCTGACCCTCACCTCACCTAAGAACTCTGACAAGAACTAGATTCACACCACCCCCCCCCACCAAACCCACCCATACTGCGTTATATTAAGCTCCTATAGTTCCCTACTACTCCCTGGAGAACGGTGTCTTACCACTGCAATCCACAGGCATAGCTACAATTATCCCAGATCTTATTTCTTGTAATACAATAGCCTCTGTCATTAAACCTTGCTGCGCTTTTTGAACCTGAGAGTAATGCTGAACACTATGTAAGTGTAGTAGCTGTTATATATAAAAGTTGTACTCTTGCACTTGCGTGGAGAGTCACTCCTGGATCTAGAATCTCTCCTTGCTCTTATAGCAGGAGGCCCACATACGTTCATCATTTGTCGAGCAAGTGTCGCGTCACACTATAATAAGTTAGAATCCATCTGCGATAAATAATACAATCAAATCTCACGCTAGAGCTTTTCGCTCTGCTCTACCTCTCTAGTAGAGATAAGAACTTTCTTGTACGGCTCTCGCGGAGAGTATAGAGCCAGTAAATACCACTTAATTTATCGTCGACAACCTTCGAGTAAATTCAGTCTTTCTAGTCTAGACAACCGATAAATCTATATAAACCTGCACACAGCACCAATCTATTATTACTCCTCTCACTAAGCATTTAATATATTGATCATGAGAAGAGTGCTACATCTACGATCTTCACTTGCGAGTGCGATGCCATGACCCGTTAACATATTGATATATCCGCTAAGGTTTTCGCTTATATAGAGATCGCATTTGAGGACTCTTCATAAACTACCAAGAGCTCAATTAATACGCACTCTCTACGCCGCCTCTCCCCACACTCTCACAATCACTATATAGAACTTAGACGGATCTCCTCATCTGAACGTCACTCAGTCCAATGCACATTGAAAACACACGCTGCTGATCTATTCGTCTCCGGTGAGCGTATAGCCTCAACACATGCTATCCTATCGCGAACTCGCGGTAACACGGCCGCCACTGGCCGTCGCTACCCGATGTGAGTAGCAAGCGCGTACTCTCTGTGACGTGAATAGATTCGCTCGGCTAAGTGGACAAGGTTAGTATCTTATTCTCACACCCTAAATAACTCTCGTCGACGCTTTCGGTTGCATATAATAGATCCCCTCTGATCCGGCACCAGCAAGAATTATACAGAGACCACGCTACACTCTACTCCCTATCCCTCACATCAATACTTTTTCTTTTTTTTGCTACAGCCATTACCACTCACATCTGTCTACATGAGAGAGTATAATCAGCTACACACACACCTACCAGCGTGAGAACTCCGATTTCTAACCCTGATCCAATCTTCTCTTCTACTAGAATTCTCAACATTGACACGTTTGTCGGTGCGATACACAATAACTACACACACCCCTGGATATCCCTCCTTCTCGACATCAAACATATCAGGGAGTACTCTGACTCTCAAACTTCTTCATATTCAACCTCATTCAGTCCCCGACAGAATCACTATAGCTCCAGACACGCACACCGCGAACTCCACAATCGCCCCATATAAACCTCTCGTATTTACACAAGGATCTAGGCAACCCTCTAGCGTAAACCATGCTACATGATCAGAACAATCTTCTCACTCGGCGCCGGCGCATCTCTCCCCACGACATCGTCACCCTATAACGAGTGCTCGTCTCCGATACTAAGGTAGGCTTAAGGCTTTTTGGGTCCTGTAAAAACAGGCGTTGCCGTCTTACAGGTTGGTCACTCCCCACTAGCTCTTCAATAATAGTCTGGACACCCCTACCACATAGACCTCGAACACTGAGCTAGAGCTCGTAACCATGTTCTAAAGGGTCGTCGGTTCGGCAGGCGCTAGTGAACTAGGGCAGATAGTTCCTCATCAATCTACCCAGCGTGGTAGGAGCGAATTAGGCAAAAAGGGGGTGAGATAAGTTATATGATAGAGGCGACTATCTACAATTCAAGTACGCAGTCTCCAACATGGGCTCTCACTCCCTCATATCGCCAGATATTATCTACGATCTCTACTCCTACTCTCACTTCTATGCCCTTCGCTCGCGTCTCGCGAGTAAACTTGCAATTCCACACCACTAAACACAAAGTCTCCCATGTTATGATACTACTAAATACGCGCTGCACTCTCCCTCATGTCTCGCTTCGACTCCAACCAGCTAAGTTACAGTATAGCACGGCAGCTCAGCCTCCCGCATAGCGCCCATCATCCATCTCCTCGTAATGATCTAGAGAAATCATATAGCGAGACCTCGCCTT
Organism: Tanacetum coccineum; assembly: GCA_026074375.1. Classification (NCBI taxonomy): domain Eukaryota; kingdom Viridiplantae; phylum Streptophyta; class Magnoliopsida; order Asterales; family Asteraceae; genus Tanacetum; species Tanacetum coccineum. The sequence continues at coordinate 41,052 of BQNB010028215.1, read as the reverse complement.
GAACTTCCGCTATCCACCTCACATTTAACTGTGACAACGCGCAGTTATAATTAGAGTAACATAAATCACACTCCATTGGCGTCTCTCAAAGACTTAGACCCCCCTAGGTACCATCCCACCCATCCTTACTGCCAATAATCTAGATAAGGCGCGCAAATACACACTTCCACCGCTTCAGCTTCTCTCCGCGGTGGCTAATTGTAAGGGCTTTCACTCTCGTAGTGTTGTACATATGAAGCTTTCACTAGAGTCCACACCTGGCGCACAGTTCTCGCTCTCCCCCATAGACACGTTGTCAAGCGAGAGTGCCTAGTGCGGTCATACGTAGACCTGATATACCTCACTAATCTATCCATATCTATCACGTCTATCATTTAGATCTACAACTCGCCGTACTCCTTCTTTGAGCGCTCACTATGTTCTCACACAAGACCCCCCTCATCCTATCCTCTAACACGTTCACTAGAGGGCTAACAGGCCATCACACAAGATGCAAATGTGAGCAATCCAGAATCGACCTAGATATGTAGTCGTCTCTCTAGGCTCTCATCCTTCCCACCAACCACCCCCACTGTATCACTAGACGATTTACGCTCATCCCTATCCGAGTCCCCACCCATCGTTCATTTCGCACTCGCCTACAGTCTCGCTCTTAGTGATATCTAAACCAAGCACCAGACACGATCACGGGAAAGAACTATTCCAAGGCACAGAATACCATATACGTCTAGTACTGGACTTGGCTCTTAGTAGTCACACACAAAAGGCACCCGGGACGAAGAACATGCGCGTCATCAGAAGTTAGCACTAGATGCCGTATACTACCCCCAGAGAATGTCATCCCTAGCGAACACCTCGCCCCACCCCCACCCCCCCCCTCTTCATATCTCTCCACGCTTCGGCTCCAATGCCATATGACTAAATCCCCCAATCCTGTCCAATAACGTATCTTAAAGACCAGCAGACACTATAAACCCCCGAATGCCATAGACACATAAAATGGGAGCAACTGATACACCTCTCTACCTGCTCAACCTCACAAGCCAAACTTGTGATCGGGGAGAGACGACATCACGCAATCTCGTCTCGAGCACGCCGTAGTAAGATATCTGTTATATCCCTCTATACCGCTCTAGCAGATGGCTCTTTTAGCCACGTGCGCATCCTACAGAGATATTACAATATTTTAATGTTTGCCACAGTTTTAATTTCTCACTCAATCTAATTCTACAAACTTTTAAGTTTTCTGGACCTGGGCGTTTGACGCCGTCGGGGTTGGTGTGACCCCGTCATAGGTGTCGTGGTGACGGCGTCGAGTGTTAATCGCAACGCCGTCTCCACCGTCTGTGAAAACGAAAATTTTGTTTTTTTGATGAAAAATTTCCTGCACTTGATTCCATAAGTTAGTTTCTGTATAAATTGTTGTATAAAACCTGAGAATTAACAATTCAATCATATGACTCGATACTGACGTAAATTAATTTAAACAATTCATTTAACATGTTTGAATTTGGCTCAAAAGCCAGATAAATTCCCCTACACTTATTGTTTGCAAAATACCTTTGATTGAAATTAAGACGAGGTTAAAGACAATGCAAAGCATGATTACAAGATAATTCAAACATAATAAAATAAATAGTGAAGAATTAAAACACACATGACACTCCTAATATGCGAGAAAAGTAAATTGGGTTGCCTCCTAAGAAGCGCTTGTTTTTGTTCGAGTCACGAGCCTGACTCTACCTTTATTTAACAGATAAAGGGGAGGGTTCCCCTACACTTGAGTTCAAATGCTGGTGATAGTAACGGTACATACCATTGTGATGAGAAGGAGCCATACGTTTCGAGAATTTGTTGTTGAAGAATAGGCTCTAAATGGTATGCTTCTAGAATTCTACCTCTCTCTACTTTATTTGGCATATCGAATAAACTAAGTTCTTTTCCTAGAGGAGAAACTTTCTTAGATTCTAATCCCCAATCATCATCAAACATCTCCCAATTTGAAATATCAACACATAGGGATACACTTTTTCCTAATAAACCCGGTTTAAAAAATCCATAATGTTTCTTTAGGTGATCGATGCATGGGTGATAATAGCAATTACGTTATCCTTTGGGTAGAAGATGGACACATGAGGTGAAGGTGGTGTATTAATGGTTAAGCTATCTACTTCCTTCATCCTAAAACTATCCGGACTATGTGGTTTGATGGGTGGTTCGGGGCCTCTTTCTTCTCCTAGACTTACATCTAAGGATAGACAATTTGGTAAGGGTTGTGGTTGAGGCTTCGGTTCATCAATACTAGGAATTTCCCCTAGAGTAAAGGAATGTCATGATATACAGTATCAAGCCTAATCCTCTAGTGGTGTTTTCATCATAGGTTTTACCTCAATCGGATTCCTAAAGTCTCTTATACTTCTTCCGGGTAAGTCGCAGGCGGTGTGTATTCCTCAAATGACAGGAGGACTTGTGGGGTACTTTATGGGTTGGGATTTTCCACCTTATCCTATGCTATACCTCTTATGATGTTATTGGAACATCAAGATATCATTGCGGAGTTTTACGGTCCTTCCTGGTGGAAAAAATTGAACAAGGAATCGGGTAGTAAGATCCTCCCATGTGGAGATGGATCCTGCTAGAAGGCGTTCAAGCCAATTTCTAGCTTGATCGCGTAGGGAAAACTGAAATAAACGCAGGCGCGTTCTTTCCCTATTTTAACCGTCAAGGTCAAGTGAGTCCACAAGTTTAAGGAAATCCTTGAGGTGTTGAATAGGATCCTCAGACCATAGTCCGTGGAATGAGCATCCGTTTTGCACCAACCGGATGGTGTCAGATCGAAGAGGTACCACGTTCTTCCCTTCGGGGAGCTTGATGGTATTCCTATAGCCCTCATGGCTTGGTCTGGAGTAATTTCCTAGAGTACGAATAGGATTCTCGTCTCCTATGGTGGTTGACGAGAATGGGTTACGAAACAATTAACACGAAGAATAGATAGGCTACAAGAAAGCTAATATGTGGGAATTAAATCTTACTTGAAAGGATTCAAGCAAGTAGAACTAAGCTAAACTATGATCAATACCTAACTATTCCCCAGGCTACGGCGCCAAAAACTTAATGTGCGGTTGTCGTATGACTTCTACACGAGAAGTTTTACAACTCCCTAAGCAATGCATCTAATCGTTGTAGTATAGTATGGGCAAGACTCGGGGTTGTTTATCGTTTACTTGAGGAATAGGTTGGGAAGGCTTAATCACGGTCTAACAGAATTCTAAGGGTTGAGGGAAGATTCTTTTTGTATTTTTTTATTTTATGAAAGAAGGTAAAATCAAATAATTAAGAGAGTGGTTTGATTTTAGCTATTAAACTAAATAATAATCTAAACTAATGGTGATAACAATAAGATAAAAGATTGTGTCTATTTAATCATGTATTACTCCCTAGATTGCTTCTCCTAGTGTTGTTTCCTTGTCACACTTGTGATGATCTATGTAATTATTTACTAAAGCATGAACGAATTACACGAACCCTCCGTCTACTTAGTATGCCGCTAGAGCAACGCACATGCAAGGTAGTATGAAGATTATTACACGGCCCCTAGGAGTTTACTAAGTGCATGTGAAATACATTAAAAGTGGATCAACCATATTAGGGGGTAAGGTAGTATGAAGACTGTTACCCGATGGTATCCTTTCTATACAATTACATTTTTCTAGACATATCAACAGCGATGCAAACAAAAGCTGGTTTTCTAAGACCTAACGTGCACATCCATCACAAGAGGCAACACCACTAAGATCTACATTCTAGGTTTCATACAATCATAAATAAACACAATAGGAGGTTTAGCCAAGCATGTTAAAAATAAAGCAAGAGCAATAAATTACACAACACATAGACATATTGAATGATTAAGTACACCTTACTTGATTAAAACATGAATTAGAAGATGTACAATAGAGGTTTTAGGCCCTAAAATCATCTCCTACAGCTGCTAAACGAACTAAAGTTCGTACCCTCTTTTTATTCTAAAGTTTTCTAAAGTTACACCACACAAAAACCCTAAATTCGGTGCTTTGTTTATATAGGATAAATTAAACGACGTGACGGCATCGCGTTTTAGTCGTGACGCCGTTATGAAATGAATCTTCTAGATCTACGTTTGAGTCGGTGCGGGCTGATGCCAGTCATGAAATGATGTGATCGTCATCAAAACAACTTTTCTATTAAATAAAATTATTTGTTCTTTATATTGAATACTCATATTTCTTTATCAGATCCAATCAGATTTGCAAAAAATAAAAAAATAAAACTTAAATAATTCTACAATAAAAAAAGCATATGTTTAATTGAACATGGAATACCTGTCATATACTTAAAACAGGGATCGATTGTTAAACTATTTGTATGCAAATCGCAACCATCCAAAAAACCCAAGATACATTGGTGTGTATTTTTCTTAAATAAGTAGAAAATGCGGAGGATAAAGAGGGAATATAGATGAAATATCCCTTGTTGGACTTATGACGGTTGTTTATTTAGGTTAAGATGGAGGAGGAGAAAAAGTTAAGTAATTTTTTTATTAAAATGATTAGCAGAATCAAAAATAGCCTAAAATATAGTGACAGTTTAATTTTGGGGATACATCTAAAATTAATTTAATGCCCTTTCACTCATTTCAACATATTTCATTGTTTTTATTTATTTACATTTGTATCACAAATCATTATAACCCATTGATCAAGTAATCTAACGGTAGAAAGGAGGTTCTGTACAAAAAAGTGATTCTGCATTGAAAATCCCAATATATATATATATATATATATATAGAGTTGGGATCAAATAAGAAGTTTTTTTAAAATAAGAAGGATAAAAAGTAACTATAACCGCATATCCGAGATGCACCGACTTAAATTAGATGCATCTCTATAATCTTAGATGCATTATAACGCATCATAATGTGTTTTCTAGCTTTTAATTAGATGCATATACGTATATTAGATGCATTTTATTTTTTTGTTCCTCTGCATGTGCCGAAATCATCAAAATCAATTTGCACCATCTACACATCAAGTTAACGTTCGAAACTTAAAATGGTGCATCTAAATGAATAGAAATGCATCAAATGCAAGTCGCTGCATCTCAAATATGTGATTTTACTTTTCACTGCCTACTATATATATATTTATATATATATATATATATTATATATATATATATATACGAAGGCAACATAAATGGAGAGGAAGCCTTAAATTTGTTCTTAAAGAGAATTAAGTGTTTGAGGTTGTGTTTTGGCTCACATTATCTGATTATCACAGTTTGACAACATGAATAATATGTTTCTAGTGTTTGCCAAAACATTGTTAAAAATCAATTATAACTTGCCCCTGCTACTAAAAAACGCAGTTATCCCTTTTTGTCAATTACTATATTCACATGTGTCTAATTCTTCTTGCTGGAGACAAACCAGTAACTAGTAAACAAACTTTTAACTCATCAGCAATATATGTTTTCATTTTCAAGGAAGTAAAGTTTTTCTTTTGCCTAAATTTTACTCCATAATTCATTGTCCCAAGCTATGAAAATATAAAATCTTACATGTTGAATTAAAATAACACATTATTGTGATATCAAACTATTATAATCAAATCCAAACACTATTTCAAAAACACTTTTTATCTAATTATGTGATTATCAAAACGCATAATCTGTTTTCAATAAGCAATCACAAACACCCCCTTATAAGAATTAATAAAAGAGAGGAGTGCTGGTGATCATTTAGAGGGGTATGGACTATGGAAAACTTAGCCCTAAATGAAATGTCTACTCAGATAATATGAATTTTATTCTCTTTATCCATACACTCAAATGTACAAACTGACAAAACATTATTCAATAAATGTACAACTGGTTAAAGCGCAGAATAAAGTGTTGGATCCAAAAAAACACGTGTGCAAAATCATTAGACTAAGCTATTATCTTGTATAGTGTAAACCTTTTTATACTCTACTAAACTTTCATCGTTGATGCGCATGTGCTTATATGCGCGTATACAAAAGACGTATGCGAGTAATATTGTAATATTCTCGCTCATGTATTAAGCGAGAAAACTAAGGTGTAATGTAATCTGATATTTTGATCGATAACGTTTTTATTATCAACAACTTTTTCTTAATTTTTAAGCATATATTCACTTTCCCGTTAGAAATAAAAAAAAAAAAAATCTTTGTTTGTAATGTGCAAGTGTTATAATTTAAACTTCATTATTCGGATCTGGTACTAATATAAAAGAACTCAGCATAATTACCGGAATAAAAAAAACTACAAACTTAGCTTGATCAATAACCTTGCAACTTGACCATGATCATATAATTAAAAACTACAGTAGCATAATTCTTTCATATTTATTACAACTTGCTCATATAAAAATGAGAACGGAAACTGTGTATTAATAGTATATACAACCCTTGGTATCATATTGTCTTTGAGCTTCTTACAATTCACTTTTACTTGATAATTAAACTTAATCATGTCATCCTCAATCACCCAGTTTAACCACTTACAAATCCCACTTAAAGAAATCCTAAAAGCCACCAACAATTTTTCTGAAAAAAATATTATTGGGAAAGGTGGTTTTGGCAACGTTTACAAAGGGCAACTCTTGCGCTCCGGGGATCTCATAAATATTTCGGCAAGGAGGTTAGATCATAATCAAGGGCAAGGAGACGTGGAGTTCTGGACAGAAATTTCTGTTCTTTCCAGTCTCAAACATCCAAATATTGTTTCTTTGATCGGGTTTGTTGACGAAAAAGGTGAGAAGATAATCATAAACCGCCACGAGGCCAAGGGAAGTCTTTGCATGTATCTTAGTGATCTGAAGCTCACTTGGATCCAACGATTAAGAATAGCTATTGGTGTTGCGAATGCACTCGGTACCTCCATTACGAGGAAGGACGCGATTATTCTATCATACATCGTAACATCAATAGCTCCACGATTTTATTAGATGATAATTTCGAGGCTAGGTTATCAGGATTCGAATTTTCCATAAAAGACTCAGTCGATCGGATGGAGCAGTATATTTCTTCTGAAGTCATTGGTACTCAAGGTTATATGGACCCGGAAACTATAAAGAGTGGAAATGTGACACAAGAGTCGGATATATACAGTGTTGGGGTCGTTTTATTTGAAATTATGTGTGGGAGGAAAGCATATCTTCCATACGCACATAATAAGTTTCTAGTTCCAATGGTAACATTTCATGTGGTAAAAAGAACACTAGAGAATATACTAATTCCCGATATGTGGAATCAAATGGACTCGGAGTACTCATGCTTCGACTTTGTAGCATTTGCGTTACGATGCGTGGATACCGATCCAGCAAAACGCCTAAGTATGGACGTTACTCTTTTTACCTTAACCGACAATTGGAAGTTCAGTTGCGCCCGATAACTACTGTAAGACCACACTTTCGTTTTTCGTTCTTATAATTTTCTTTCATGATTCTGTTATATATTATTTTGGCATTTGTATAAATTTCCATCCGAAAGGTATAAAAGTATAATTAATTTGTGTTATCTTATACAACATTCAAGCTGAATTGTCAAAATCAGCTTTTTATTCTAAATGGTCAATTGTAATCTTAAATACAACAATACATTTTAAAAGGAACTAATCTTAAATTATAATTCTATGGACTTAAATATAAAAAACATCCCTCTATTAATATTTTAATTTTTTTAATATATTCTCAAATACTCATAATTTTAAAACTTAACAAAACAAAAGGGTATTTTATTATCATTATATTTATTTTATTTTTACTATTCTTATTATTCAACATCACTTCCTTATAAATTCATAGGATTTACAAAAATCTAGAGTGGAGCCGCTGATACATTGAGCTCCAACTCTTTAGCAATGGGCGAAATAACCTATAAATTATGAATAGCGCAATGCCCTAATGTCCTTGAGTTATGGAGAACTCGGATGCGCTTCAGTAAGCGTAACAGATCAGCTCCAATTCTCCAGACGAGAAGGAGAATGGGAGAAACCCATATCCAATAGCCGCACACTTATCCATATACTTAGCCGCACACTTATTATTATTATTATTATTATTATTATTATGTCCCAACCCAGATTTATTAAGAAACTTAAGAAATTTACAACAGATTAGAGGGGAGCCGAAATACTATATGTGCCCCCTACTCCTTTATCAATAGCGAAACTGATCATATTAAATAATAATACAAAAGTGTATTATTATTAACAACATTTTTATTAGAATTATTATTATTATTATTATTATTATTATTATTATTATTATTATTATTATTATTATTATTATTATTATTATAATCATCACTTTATTAGATATTCATAGGATTTACAATAAATTGGAGGGGAGCCGGGATACTATCTGGGCTCTCACTCCTTTAGCAATAGCGAAACTGATCCTATTAAATATATGAATAGCAGCACGTGCCCCAATGTCCTGAGCCATAGAGAATTTTCGGATCCGCTTCAGCAATGTAATCGCATCTGCCTCTAATTCCCCCAAAGAAGATAAAGAAAAAAGGGCAGAAAAACCCATATACAATAGCCGCATACTTAGCATTTACTACTGCGTTTACTCGTTGGCAGCATACATCACGGCCGACGGGTATGAAATCACCTCCGGTTTGTGGCAATGGTGAAGATCCGTCAGATCACACACAAATCAAGTCACTCCATCCCGAGTAAAATAACATATCTGCTGGCCGTAATGGTTTGTCACGCCCTCCTATCCAACCCGATATCAATTCATTAACTAGCTGAAATCCCAGAACGATAACATATGTCGACAAGGGTATCGCGCACGACGTTATTATTATTATTATTATTATTATTATTATTATTATTATTATTATTAGTACTTTATTAAAAACTCAAGAGATTTACAACAAATAAAAGAGGAGTCGAGATTAGATCTGGGCTCCCAAATACCGATTTACAAAAAGAGATTTAAAACAATAATAATAATAATAATAATAATTATTACTAAAAATGATAAAACAATAATTATTTTTTAATAGGATTAGCTTTGCTATTGCTAGAGGAGTGGAGACCCTGATAGTATCTCGACTTCCCATTAATTTTTTGTAAACATGAGAATTTTCTAATAAAAGTGATAGTATAATAACAAAAATATAATAATAATAATAATAATAATAATAATAATAATAATAATAATAATATATTTTCTCTTGTTTATATTAAACCCGAATCCGAATTCAAATCCAAATCCTAAACCCATCTACGAACCAAACGGGCCCTAATTAACGTAATATTATTGGCCAAAGACCAACACAAAGCCGAAGTAAAACCAATTCATAAGACACGACAACTTGTTGTTAAAACTACTAAACGAATCGAAGCAAAAAAGGATTCCATATGTTGTTGTCAATCCAAAACAACAAAACTAAAAAATATTCACATTATAGAATCCAAAGTCACCAATCAAGACTTTGATCAACATACTTTGATTATGACACCAAACCTTCACTGACAATTCAAAACCAACATGCGAAACCAATTGTTACCTTTTCTTCATGGATCTACTAACACTCGTGGGTGATCAAAGGCCGATACAAGTAAACATATTTAACAAACTAAGCGGAAGCTTTTTCAAATTGCAAATCAAATTCAAAGTTAAAAATTCTTATTCAAATAGTTTTAAAGCTTTTTCAAATGACCTAATTCTAACTACAAATAGTTTTAAAGCTGCCAATGTCTATCTATAGACCAAACTAACTGATTTAATATCGGTCTTAATTCGTCTCAAGCACAAAATATAAAAAGTGCAAGACACATTAAACAAATTACTAAATTACCAACAATCTTTAAAGTTTAAATCACTTTTCTAATTATATCGAAAACATTTTTATATGATAGAATTAATACTAAAATTATCTTTCCTTTAATTAGTTGCAACATATTTATCTTATTTAATTTGTTGATTTAATGCAGAAATCACCGGTCACAGCCAAAAATGATGTAAATGATGCTTTGCAACTTCTCTCGCAGTTGGTTATTATTGAAAGTACGTCATCCAACACACGAAAGGTAAAATAAAATAAGGTTTGTTTAAACTTGTTCCATAATAACGTTATCTTCTATTTGTAATATGAAGGAGAGTGGGACATTTTGAGTTACAATGATAATAATAAAAATTGTTAATAATTCATATTGTAAAAAATTAAAACTGAAAAAAAACTAATTTTAATGGTATCGATTTAAAATTATAAGAGTGTGCCGGTGATTTGTTAATTTTAGAACTTGTGCTTGAAATCTTTATGAGACCGCAATAGGAACACATTCGCGTGTTATAAACATTTTACTAATTAGGAGGTGATAAAATATAAATATAAGTAGCCAATAACTTTGTTCAAAAAGCTTTTTAATTAAATTATCTGATATTTTATCCGTACGAATCGAAGAGCATAAATGCTGGTATTTTTTTTTGAACGGCGATTTATTAAAACACTAGCAAAGAGCTAGATCAAACAAGAACAATATAAGGGTTCTTAAGCCAATCGTCCCACTTGAACGACGCTTTACATCTGAATTTACACCAATAAAAAGAACTAGAAACTAAATTATCAAATATCAGCGCCTTTTCAGGGATCTTCTTATCAAACAGAAGCTTGTTGCGAAAGTTCCACATATACCACCACAAACCATAGTATACACCCTCAAGAACGCCTTTGAGATTGGATTGAATCCGAATAGAAACCAACCAAACTCGCCATTCCTCGTAAGAATTCACATCCGAATAGTCGATATTCCACCAAGAAGATATCTTACGCATAATCTGTCTCACTACAACGCATTGAAAGAAAATATGGTTTGTCGATTCCACACCGGCATTACAAATGGGACAAACAATCGAATCAATATCCATTCCACGACGAGAGATATTAAAACGCGTTGGGAGCGCGTTAGATTTGACTTTCCAAGCTATGATATTCACCTTGATTGGCACGGATTTAACCCACCTAGTCGGCAAACTAACATCCTGAAACCGATTCCCATCAATCTCCTTTCGAATTGAAGCCACCGAAAAGACCCCATCACTTTCTAACGTCCAAACGTAACGATCTTCGCAAGGCACGAGAGTAGTCATCCGAGAAATCTCAGCCAAAGAGTTAAGTTGCATCTCTTCAATTCCACTTCTCGCTTTTCTTCGAAATGAGTTATCTAAACTTGACGCATTCAATTTCGAACTAACAGTAGCATTCTTATTCAACTCAAGAGCGAACATACGTGGGAACAGCTCTTTGATGACACCGCCTTCATACCAATTGTCGACCCAGAACCGCGTGTTCTCCCCATTCCCCAGCTTCAATCGGATGTAATCTGCAACATTAATACCCCGACCTTGTAACACCCTTACTTCGTGAACTATCGATGTCCAGCAGGTTCGAACTCCACCAGAAACATCCTTGTTCAAATTCCCGTCCTCCCCATAAATAGCCTTAATCACTTTAGTCCATAAGGAACATTTCTGAGAATAGAACCGCCAAACCCACTTGAGCATGAGACCTCTATTAAGGGCAAACAAGCTTGATACCCCTAAACCCCCTTTATCCTTCGGAGTTAGGACCTTGTTCCACTTTACCCAAGAAGCTTTGTTACTCTTCGGATCCTGGCCATTAAAGAACCGACTACGAATAGATTCAAGAGATTTAAGAATACTCGAGGGAACCTTAAAAATGGACATATGGAAGATTGGCATAGATCCTAACACGGACTTAAGAAGAGTGAGTCTGCCTCCGATTGAAAGGAGTTTCATCTTCCATCTAGAAAGACGAGATAACACCTTGTCCACCACTTCTTTCCAAGCTTGCTTCCTTGACATATTTCCCCCAACTTTCGTACCCAAATAAGTGAATGGAGTCTTAAGGACAAGACACCCAAGTTTAGAAGCCGCGTTTTTAACCATCCCATCTTCAACGTTAACACCCATAATCTTACTCTTACACATGTTAATACGAAGACCAGAAGCCCGGAAAAAACAATCCAAAACTCGAACTAACGAATCGATATTGAGCTCACTCCATTGGCCAAGAAAGATTGCATCATCCGCATAAAACAAATGAGACAAATTCACCATGGAATTAATTTTGATCCCCGTAAACAAACCCGCATCTACCACACGTTGAAAAGAAATATGCAAGCTCTCCATAATAAGAATGAATAAAAAAGGGGATAAAGGATCACCTTGTTTAAGACCTCTAAAAAATTGAAATTCCTCCGTAGGACTACCGTTGACAAGAATGGACCCCCTGGATGATCTAAGACAACTTTGAATCCAAGTCCTCCATCTTTCACCGAAACCAAATTTATTTAACACATCATCCACGAAATCCCAGCGGACCGAATCAAAAGCTTTCTCGAAATCAACTTTGAAAATAAGAGCGTGTTTTTTCTTCCTACGACACCATTGAAGAACCTCATCAAGAATAAATGGACCGTCTAGGATTTGTCTGTCCGCCACAAAAGCTGATTGAACCTCATTGACAAGATCACCAAGCACACCAACTAATCGGTTCGCCAAGATTTTAGCAATAATCTTGTATAAGCTCCCGATCAAACTTATAGGACGAAAATCCTTAACCATGTTGGCATCAAGGATTTTAGGAATCAAAGCAATAAAGTTCGAGTTACATCCATTCGGTATTTCACCATACATGAAGAAATAGTCAACAGCCTCGAACACGTCCTTCTCAATCACAGGCCAAAAATGACGGTAAAAGCTAAATGAAAAACCATCCGGACCCGGAGACTTATCAACGCCGCAATCCCACACAGCCCTTTTAACCTCCTCTTTAGAAATCCTGCGTTCCATATCCTCTTTCTGATCAATCGATAGGGAGACAGGAAAAGGGGTATCAATACACGCTCGATTCACTGATGGTTTATCGAACCTACCCTAAAAATGTTCAAAGAATTCACGCTTCACCTGAACTGGGTCATCGACCTACGTCCCATTCACCATAATACCCCGAATAAAGATGAAAATATGAAGTTTTTTCATAAATGCTGGTATTGCTGTTAAAATAAAATGCGAAGGTTGCAAACTTCTAAGTTCGTTTGAAGTGGTAGGCTTATCTTAATTATGGGGGAAAGCAAGTTTCCCCCAAGTTAAAGTGAAATAAGGCAAAAATAAAGCCAAAGTTCCAAAGAAGAAAAAAATGTGATGAAGTGAAGGAATAGTTGATTACATTACGGATAAGGTGGATTATGATTTTATTATAAACCTTTTTCAACAAATAAAAAAATAATAAATATCACTAAATAAATTGCCTCTTTTGATGTTTATGTTTGGTGCTTACGCAATGTCGGTGAAGTTTAGTTTCTTGTACAAGCTTATGGTAATTTGAACATTTCATGACTGCGCGTATGCGTGACTTTCGTTTACCATCTATCTTACTAAACTGGGCGAGTGTGAAAACAAATCTTATCTATAAAAATTCATGAGTTGTTTTGTCGCGTTATCTATGCTTGTGATCATTAATCTGTTTTACTAAACCGAAATGTTTTCGCTTTGATTGCTTGAGGGAAAGCAATAAGCTAAGTATGGGGGGATTTGATAACGCTCCAAATATACATAAAATATCCCTTGAAATATGTTAAATATATATATGTTAACGCATGAAATATTGCAAAGTTTGGTTGTTTGTTGTGCAATAATTGTTTCAGGACCAAGAATGAAGAAAAGAACTAAATGTGCAAAGATATTCTGTTAAATGCACTAACGGTCGTTAAAAGAAGAATCTAGAAGAGAATCTAATGAAGAATTAATGAACAAGGCCAAAGTGCGACGCAATTGTCCCAAGTGCGACGTACTTCTAAACGGGATAAATGCAATTTAATTACGCACCAAGTACGGCGCACAATTTTTATTGTGCGGCGCACTTCTCCTGCAGTTACTCAAAAATCTTTATGATGGCAATTATTAATGCAACTCTTGGCTTGCCATTTCCCACAACTGAAGTCCCAACCTCACCTATAAATTGAACACGAATTTGGTGCTAAAAACACACATCTCAATCTCATCCCACTTCATATTTGATCAAGAATAGTTAGGAAATTTTTTCTAGTGAAATTATTAGAGAATCACCTTGTTCTTCATCACATTCCGGGTTATAATCAAAGGAAGATACTATTTGATCTCAGAAGTTTGTGCTAAGGGGTTGTTATAGTCGTTATAGTTGAATTTACAAGTTTATATAATATCCGTTCGAAGGAAGATTCTTGAAAGCAGTGAACTATTTGCTATTGAATTTGGTATAAACACGTTTCCCTACTTTTATATTATGAATTCTGAATTGATCATGTTGATTATGTGTTTTGAATCTATGAATATGGAGTAGTTAAACATGTTTGTTTGGGGGTTATGAGGGTATTATGGATCTAACTTGGATAAACTAATGAATTTAGAAATTATTAATATGAACTTGATGTTTTTACACTCGGATCTCTTAATCATCCTTTGATCATCATACTAGTCCGGATATAGGTCGAAAGACTCCGGCTATATGCTTGATTTCCAAGTTGTTTGTCTTTGACAACTAGATTTTGGCCTTGTGATGGTTGGCTAATAAAATGATCATTAACCGAGGATAAAAAGGTTTAACGCTTAACCTCATGTCTAAGAACTTGGTTAAGAAAGTCCATATTCCTATTTTTCAAACATGAATCGAACTCAAATCATTTTTATAATCAAAAGTAAAGGCCGAAAGGATTTTTGGTTATATTAAATAGACAATCATTTTCGTAAACTATCTGTTTTTTAATCGTTTATACGTTAATTCTTGACCCCATTATCCATCCAAGTTTACCTATGTTACTCTTATTCCCTAAACAAACATCATTTTATACAAGGTTATAAATAGCGTGAAGCGTGGCGTAGCGACATAGGCAAGCCTCAAGCTTTAGCGAGAGGTGTTGCGTCATAGCGTTTTTAAGGCGTGACTCAAGGCGGCAAAAAATATTTATAGAGTGGTCAATATTAGGTAGCTACTAGGATTAAAATTGAGTAACGGGGTTACTAAGCCCGAATCTCATACAACCCAAATCATTAATACTTGTAAATAAGCTCAAATCTATGAAATTTTTTAAAGCTTCAAAAAAAATCATGCTATAGCGCGCTATAGCCCGCTTTATGACGCCTTATTGCACGCCACGCCTCAAGATGACGCCTTGGCCTGTTTCGTAACGTGGAGGCCACGCCTCGCGCTATAGCGCGCTATGGCGCCGCTATTTAGAACCCTGATTTTATATCTTGAAATACCTTGAAATCTTTATATCGTGACAGTCTATAAGATAAACCTTTTCGTAATACAATTGACTAGGGGTGAGCAAAAAAAACCAAAAAAACCAAAACCGACCGAAAACCGAAAAAACCGAAACCGAACTAGAAACCGGCGGTTTGGTTTTTTATTTTTTCAAAAACCGAACTTTCGGTTCGGTTTCGGTTTTGACATAAAAACCGAACCGTAAAAACCGAACCGAACCAATCCATTATACATTTTTTTTCAAATCTTCTAGTAATCCATTATACATAATACTGGGCTCATAATAGACTAATGGGCTGATTTTTAAGATTATTGGGCCTGAATATATAACCGGTTTACTATAATATTTGAAAATATTGAATGTCAAAGTTTATTTTCTATAATGGCAAAGATTATTGGGCCTTTTTAAGATTTAAAAATACTGTGCTCCTTTAGGCAAATTTTATTTTATATAATGGGAAAGTCAATAAAAAAATTAATAATTTTTTTTGAAGAAACCGAAAAACCGAGAAACCAAACCCGGAAAACCGATTGAAACCGAGAAACCGAACCAAGAAAAACCGACCGGTTTCGGTTATGGTCACACAAAAAACCAAACATTCGGTTTCGGTTTCGGTTTTGGCAAAAAACCGACCCAAACCGAACCGTGCACACCCCCTACAATTGACCTTTTAAGAATAACCAATCTCGTGGAACGGCCTGGTCTTACCCTTAACCTATACTATAAACGGGGGTTTATACTTTACCCGTGTGTTATTTGGAAATCGAATAAAACCAGAACTATAAATCTTAAGCTTTTATAACACATCAATTCTGTAAGACTTGTTTAATAAGTCTATATCTATTCTTAAAATAGATTTAAAAAATATTCTGTAAGACTTTTTGAATAAGTCTATATCTATTCTTAAAATAGATTTACAAAAAATTCTAGAAAAAGAAACCCATCATCACTTTCCATCTTGGGCGATGTAGAAGGATAAATTTCCCAGATTTTGTGTTTCAAGTGTCACACTTTAAGACACGATATCTCATTCATATTATCTCCATTTTGGACATACTTTAGGTCGTTGCGAAGCTCTTTTCAAGGAGAACACAAAACTACAAGCTAATTAAAATATATATAACATATATTAAATAATGTCCAAACTTTGCAAACAGTCATTTTGCAATACTATTTTTCCAACAATCCGCCACATGAATGGACATCGGTCGAAAACACACAAAAGTTTCGGTGAAATTTATGCGATTTAGTCATGCATAAGATAAGTAGGTGTGACCCTTTGAACCTTCCCTTGTGAGATTCACTTAGCCTCCTAGATCTGAGTAGACATGATGTCCTTGAACTCAGCCTCTGTTTACGTAGACGACAATACACACTCACACATGACTCTCCCTGACCTTGTCAAGTCCTCATAGTCGTGCCTGTTATGGTCATGAGCACTAGCCTGGTTTTGCAAGAGCTCTTAGGAATTGCGCCCCCTACAATTCCCTTCGAAGCGGCCCCACGTCTCTCTCACATAGTTGATTTCATCATGAATCATTAAAAACATATGTTTTATGATTTTATCCTGAATCATTAAAGCCATATGTTTAACCTCTCAACAAGTCACATTTGTTATAGGAATTGACTAGGATGTTACATTTTTAAGTAACACCTCATATTGACGTGACTTCTCTCACTTTTCTATTATTAGGTTATCCTATTAAACCCTTGGGATATCCAGTCAACTGGGTTAGGTTTTCCTTCATAGAAACTCATTCCTTTAAGGGCTTTAGTCACATTTCTTTAGACGACTCTCTAACTAACTCTCTGCTTAAGCCTTTCGTAAGCGGATCTGTGATGTTATCCATTGACTTTACGTAGTCAATCGTGATAACTATATTTGAGAGTAGTTGTCACACCAATCACCATCTATGATGAATATGTCTCGACTTACCGTTTTTCGTTGTGATATGAGCTCTGTCAAGATTCAATTGACTATCACACTTTATGGCCATTACCGGTTTACGCCATCTTGGTATGTCATTTACGAATTAACGTAAACATCATGCTTATTCTATAAATTTATCTTAAACGATAAATTCAAATTTCATCATAGATTTAGCTATAAGCGTCTGTTTGAAATACTTTCAAGATTTCTAATACATAGCTTCCCACTTAGCATAAATACATCCGCTCTAGTGGATCTAGATTCTTATATATATATGAATCCGTATTTGCATTACACTATCATTCGATAGTAGCCGGATATCTTCCATAATGCAATCATAGTACTCATGTAATACTTATTTAAATGGTCCCCACTTGAATTACTGGTATATCTAATTAACCTGACTATAAGTTCTAAATCTGGTCAGATGCACGTCATAAAGTACATAAGATGCCCAATATTCTTTGAGTTTTCTATTAGATGATAGAGAAATATGACCCGGGCCCGTATCTTTCGTCTAATAGTTTTCTATTACACTCTTTATATGCAAGACAATTGTGCGTGTATATGTCCGGACGTTACGTCTCGGACGATGCATTACCCAGCGGATCGGATCCGAAGGAACTCACAAGACTTAAGAGAAAGGCGGTCACTCTTTAATCTAGGGGTCTCCTCTTTATCCTGGGGTTTTCCTTGGACCAATAGTCCATACGAAGTCTTTTGACGGCGTTGCGTAACCCGGATCTTATGGGATGTTGTTCCCTAAAAAAATTAGCGCCTAGCACCTAGGTTAGGTAGAGCTCGGCTCACATCTTCCCGATGCGTCAGGTATACATTGTTGGGTTGTATAAATACCCCAAGAGCATTCATTACATGTTCAACAAATTTACACTAGCATTTACTCTCATTTACTATCATTCGGTCTATACCCCTTACTTATTCTCACGCCGGAGCTTGGTCTTGGAATTAACCCTAATGCGAGGCTAATGTGTGTTTACCCTTTGTGTAGGTGCTCAAAGGATGTGATTCCAGATCCAAAGGAACATAAACGTGCTCCAAGCCGGAGGACAATATTTTACCTCAACAAATTGGCGCCATCCGTAAGACCCATTATTCAGTCTAACCAAATCTTTCGAATGGCGGGTCCTACTTCAAAACCAATCACTCCGGTCACACAGGTCGGAGGGAGTAGAAACAATACAAACAACTAACCTAGTCTACAA
Source organism: Tanacetum coccineum (assembly GCA_026074375.1). Classification (NCBI taxonomy): domain Eukaryota; kingdom Viridiplantae; phylum Streptophyta; class Magnoliopsida; order Asterales; family Asteraceae; genus Tanacetum; species Tanacetum coccineum. The sequence continues at coordinate 22,554 of BQNB010028215.1, read as the reverse complement.
GAACAAATCCTAGATCACATGTCTTCTCTCTGGGATCTAGTAAAGGAGCACAATGAGAAGGAAAGAAATACAATCATTTCTTTATGTCTGGATTTTGGTGATGATTATTCGTTCAGGTCATTGAGGTCGCCGTTTACCAGAAGAATCGTCGAATTCTCAGCATCAAAGCATGTTATTCTCGGGGGCCTTCTAGATATGCACCGGGTCTTGGAAATGCAGAGTGCTAAAACTGCAAGTTCTTGACTGAAAATATAAAGGTATTCGCTGGAATTATAAAGGTACTCGAGGCAACACTAGAAATGGAAATGCATTCTGAGAACCACACACTCGAATCAACTGCACTACTTCACGAGCTTTATAATGGCATGGGAAAATTTGGTTTTGAGTAGTTTTTCATCTAACCAAAACAATTTAGCATTTGGAATGTAATTCGTATACTTTAATGTTTAAACCTCTATCGATTTGCAATATAATTCGTATGTTTTAATGTTTATCGATTTGAAATTCATATGTTTTACTTCTTTGCTGGTTTAACACCTCGCAACGTAGTGTAGCAACATTAGACGAATTTAGCTAATCTTAATATACTAAAAAAAGAAGTTATTTCTATTATTTTATCTTGGCATGACTTTATGGTATCGGGATACAGCCACGGGTAATTACGGCTAATCTAAACCATTATCAAGATCTAAGCCATTGAAACCATTTTCAAGATCTAAGCCATTTTCAAGATCTAAACCATTTTCAAGATCTAAGCCATTGAAACAAGTCCTCCAGCCATGACAGTAGGACCAGGCGCATCATAAAAGTTTACTATGACCCTCGCGGTTCGATCAACTAGGACCTACAGTTTCGGTGAGGTTGTGTTAAAGGGAACAGAGGGCATAGGGTCAGGATGCCTATTGTAGCCATGGGTTATGATCGTTAGTTTGGGTTCGTCATTATATGATGATTGCGCAAAAAGTATGGTTGGGTAAGTGGTGAGGCATTGGTTCATTAGTTTTGGTAATGTCTCTATAAGGTGTATGTAAAGAATGAAGTTTTGAGTTGCACAAGTAGCCATTTGTTTGGCATGTTAATTAAGTAACAGTGGAACAAATGGGACTTGATATATCATATATGAACACTATTTATATAATTAGGTTCGGGGTCGACGTATAAGCATAACAACAAAGTTCACGCAATCAACTACAGCCGCCGTGTCTCTTAATTATGGTGTGTATGGTGGTGGTCTTGATTTTGGAAGAGATGAGATCAAAGAGATGAGTTTTTTTTATAAAATATTGTGAAAAGACAAAAATACCCTCGTAATTAACAGTCAAACAAGTCAAACTGACAGGGTTAACGGAATTAGACTGAAAGTGAAACGAAACTATATGTTTTGGACTAAAACCAAAACTTTTTTTTTAATTTTGAACCAAAAGTAAAAATCGCACCAAACCACAAGGACCAAAAATGTACTTAACTCTAAAATATAAGATTGAGATTGAATTATGACCCACTATTTTGACTATAAAGACAAATAATGTCAGCAAAGAAATTGTAAACCAGGCAAGTTGCACTGGATTTATGTATGGAAAATAATCGGCAGCCATGCCAATCTTGAGGACCCACTTTAGTGTAGCAAACAAAGCATTTCTGACATCAAGTCTAAAACCCATTTAAAACCCCTTAACCAAACGGACCCTTAAACTTGGAACTAAGTCTAAACCGGATGTGCAAAAGGAGGCAACCAAACGCACCCTAACTCTTTTGATGGGTGGGTCTATATTGAGAATTTAAAATGACAAAGAGGGTAGAAAATGTAAAAGATAACAAAACTCAAATATGTAAAACAAAACTTGACATGTTCAACTAGTTGACCTGACGTCATCAGGGGGACCAACAAGCATACATATGAACTAACAGATGTAGGATGCTTCTGCTGGTCAACGTTGAATGCACTTTCCTCTTTCATTTCCATCATCAAAAAGGTAAAAATGGATCCAAGATTTAGTAATGATAATAATGTGGTATCTAGTAATAATGGGTTGTTGTTAGATTCACCTGAAAATATTAGTAGTGAGATTTGTGATGAGGATCATATGATGATTAAGTTTAAGGAAGGCGTTGATGAAGCGAATAAGTTTAATGATAATAATGTGGTATCTAGTAATAATGGGTCTTTGTCGAAATATGAGAATAGTGTAGAGGGTGTTGTTGAGGAAAGTATTAAGCAGGATCCTACTTTGAGGACGAAAGAGATTGATTTGATACTTCTTAGTAGTATGGGAGCAGGTGCTGAGAAATTACGGATGATGCGTAACACCCTGAGGCATGAAACGGGCAGTGTGGATAAGCTGAAAGATAAGGAAGAAGTGATAGATTTGACAACACTTTTAGTTACTTGTGCGCAGGCTGTTGAGGCTGACGATACAAGGAATGCGAGCGAACTTTTGAGACAGATCAGGCAGCATGCTTTGCCTTTTGGCGATGGGAGTCAGAGGTGGAAGTTCAAATGTATCTTCTCTCTGCTCAGTTTGTTTCAAGTCTTGAGCACTATCACTGGTGAGGAGTACGACTCAAACGAGTGCAAGTGTAGCTTATATAAGTTCCGACCACTTGGACAAGCTGGGCCAAGATGTATAACTTTTGCAACAACATTTCATAAACTAGAATATACAAAACCAGGAAAGGACTGAAACTTACATTTGGTAATGATCCCTTCAACTTTAACCATAGAACCAATAAACAAGTCAAAAAATTTAAACCTTATACCCCTTGTCTCCAAAAGCACAACAAAAGGATTAAGCTTTACTTACTTCTCTGAGTAGATGATCTAAATAAGCATATGCAAACAGCTTTAAAAAGCTAAATAATAAAGCCACATGAAGAAACTGTGCTCAATATGCTACTAACACTCAAAAATCAATTAACATTTAAAGAGTCTGCTTGTACTTGAAACAACAATACAACTGTTACTAAAAAACAATACAGTAGTTCAATACTAATAACTGAAATATTACGCATATAGCCGTGTCTGGCCGGAATAGCCGAGTCTTGGCCGGATATAGCCGGGTCTAACCGGGTCTTGGCCGGAATAACCGGTTCTTGGCCGGATATGACCGGGTCTGGGCCGATATGGTCGGGTCGTGACCAGATATGGCCGGGACTTGGCCGGAATAACCGGGTCTTGGCCGGATATGGCCGGTTTGGGCCGATATGGCCGGGTCTAACCGGATATGGCCAGGTCTTGGCCGGGCTTGACCGGGTCTGGGCCGATATGGCCGGGTCTAACCGGATATTGCCGGGCATGACCGGGTCTTGGCCGTATATGGCTGGGTCTAACCGAATATGGCCGGGTCTAGCCGGATATGGCCGGATATGACCGGGTCCGGGCCTGAATGGCCTGGTCTGGACCGGGTCTGGGCCGGATATAGCCAGGTTTAACCGGATATGGCCGGGCCTGGCCAGATATTATGGCAGCGATTCTGTCTTGGTCAACTAGCTAGGCGAACTTTCAAGATTTTGACCAAGACAGAATCTTTTTCGGAAAGTTCGCCTATGCTAACCAATTCTTGTAGGATATTATGCACACGCATGTACGTAAGCATAGATGTAGCTCTAACATCTAAACAAGAAGATATTTGAGAATTTTATGTACCTGAGTATCTTGACGTTTAGCTTCTCGAGCTTCTGTAATATTGGGGTCACCCATTCCATCTCCACTTCACAAACATTGCGCATGTATGGGTGTGAGGTAGAGATAAGTTCATGATACACAACATTCATATGTATCCGACACTGGAGGTTATTGGATGTATTTTAAGAATTTGGTATTTGTATAAGTGTTAGATGTACCATGACCCATTCCTCCCGTCCCAGATTAGATATTTTCAAGATATTCCTGAGTTGGCAGGTTGTTATATATATTTTTGTTGCAGCACAGAAGCGTTATTGTGATCATTGATTCATCATCACATTAATAACCTCTAG
>BQNB010028215.1:0-12682 GCA_026074375.1 Tanacetum coccineum | reverse complement strand
AGATTTTCGAAATTCAACAAAAAATATAGACCCTTGGAAGGATCGAACCTGAAACGTTTGACTAACTTTGTATGTCATCTACCAACTCAGCCAAGCTCTTATTTGTGTCATTCTTTGAAAAATAATATTGATATTCTCAATTATAACTAGATTATTTCCTTAGAAAGCGGTAATATCAGGATGCAATCTAAAAGTGACAGAACTAAATGAATATAATATGTGTTTATGGCGTCCTACGTTTTCTACTTTTAAGTGTTTTACAAAAACTAATCCCTATTAATATCAGTTATACAATCCAGTTAAATCATGCGTGTACACTCACTAGTTATAAAACCTGCTAGTGTAATTCTAATGCTACTGGGAATTGTACAATATAAATTTGAGTTGAGATCAATGTAGACCAAAATCATATAAAGACATAATGAATCAATCCTAACTACTTATTATTTTCATCTATATAAGAAAAAGGTAAAATTCATAAATGCTTAATGTACTTTCAAAAAAGATTCATTCTACATACTATACTTTTTTTTATTGTTATTATTCTTATCTAACTCTAGTTTTTTTTTCATTACACATACTTTATATAAAAAATAGATAAAAACGTATATAAAAACGCATATAAAATCATAAGATAAAATCTATAAATGCTAAATGTATTTTTTAAAAAGACTCATTCTACATACTAAAATTTATATAAAATATGTGTAATGAAAAAAAAAACTTGAGTTGGATAAGAATAATAACAATAAAAAAAGTATAGTATATAGAATGAGTCTTTTTTAAAAGTACATTAAGCATTTATGGATTTTACCCTATAAAAAAAGGCAAATGGCATAAAAATGTATCAAATTTGTGGGTGATTTCCAATCAATGTATCGTACTTTTTTTCTTACATAAAAAGGTATCCAACTTATTTTTCTTGGCCAATTTAAGTATTTTCGTTAAGTATTTAACAATTATCCGTTGAGTTTTACGCTTTAAGTCCACAATCACTACCACCACCTCTAATTATCATCACCACTACCAACCCACCCACCACCGCGATAACATAAAACAAATATACATCGTCCGTCGATACGTACATATATATCAAAATGTAAGATCAATCCTACCTGCGAATATATGACATTTGACAAAGACATCCCACTATACCTTTATTATTTTATTTTATTTTCCACTAAAACAAAGAAAGAAACCAAAAAATCCACATAACAAAGATTGTTATTATTACACTGATTATTTTCGTCTTCAACTTCGATTCAACTTTACCCTTCCTTCCTTATATTTCTTATTACCACTAAATCCAAATCAAATCTTTAAACATTAAAAAACAAAAATCATATCGCTGAATTCATCATCTTAAGTTTTGCAGTCCCCCTTTCATATCACTGATTTAGCTCAATTTGTCTTCCATCTTTTTTGTTTTATAAATTATATACACAATGAGAGTGATTTGGGTATTATCAGTTTAAGTTAATTGGTGTTTGGTGAAGTATGGATTTGATTGATTCGACGAGCAAAGGGTTGCGAAACTTTCCGTCGGAGATAAGTGCAAACTATGGATAATAATTGGTAACAGGTTTTGGGATTTGAGAGGTGTTCAATGGCGTATAGATTTAGGTATTTTGCCACCTTCTGATTCCTTTGTGGATCACGTTTGTCGTGTTACTGCTAATTCAGGTTGAAGGTTAGTAACTTTGTCTAGTAAACAAATAAGATTAATCATACCTGCGCGAATGTAAGTCGATACTGGTAAGGAATGAATCATTATATATCTCTTATATACATATGGACGATATATATTTGTTTCTTGTTACGGCAGCGGTGATGGGTGGGGTTGGTAGTGTTTGGTAGTGATGGTGGTGAGGAGACTTCGTAGTGGCGACGATGATTAGAGGTGCTGGTAGCGGCGGTGGACTTAAAATGTAAAATTTAGCGGATGATCGTTAAATATTAACGAAAATACCTTGGCTACCTTTTTATGCAAGAAAAAAAGTACGATACCTTATTGAAAATGACCTACAAGTTTGATACCTTTTTATGTCATTTGCCGTATAAAAAAAACCTATTTTCCACCTATTTTTAAAAATAAAATATCTTGTAAACGGTAAATTGTCAAACGATAAAAAATAGACCATCGCGCCAAGTATTCTTTTTTTATCTTTCATTTGACGGGCACTTCAAAATACCTTTGACTAACTTTTTTTTTAATTTATATTTTCAGTTGGAAAGATCACATATAATTTGTATCAAGATCACATGTGATTTATGATGCAAATTACATGTGATTTTTTCAGACGTAACTGAAAAAAAATAGAAAAAAAGATTGTCGAAAGTATATAGAAGGGTGCCCCTTTATAGAAAGATGATTTAATTATCGTCGATATGGTATGATTTATTTTGCGTAATGGTTACGGTTTGTGAGATATTTAATTTAAAATAATGAAAGTGAGTTTTTATAATTTAAAGAAAAAATGGAAGGTTATGAGTGGTTTTCATTATTCCGTCAAACTTTTCTCTAACTAAACTATATAATATTTGTCATAGACCCAATAAACCAATCATAGCCATTTATTTTTTCATCAAAAATAAAAAAACCCACTTTTCACATTTTTAAAAAAATTAAACATCTCACACACTATTAATCGTTACGCAAAACAAAACATATCATCGCGACGAGAATTAAATTATCTTTCTATAGAGGGGCGACACTATGTACTTTCGACGATTTTTTTAATGATTTTATGAAGTCATATACGATTTTATGAAATCATATATGATTTATGAAATCATATATGATTTTATGAAATCATATATGATTCGTATGACGAATCATATATGATTTTCGCAATTCGTGACTGAAACAAAATTAAAAAAAAGTTCGTCGGAATCACAAATCATATATGATTTTATGAAATCATATATGATTCGTTATACGAATCATATATGATTTTCGCAATTCGTGACTGAAACAAAATTGAAAAAAAGTTTGTTAGAATCACAAATCATATATTATGATTTCATGAAATCATATATGATTTGTCGCGATGATGTATTTTTTGTCGTGTGATGATTTACCGTTTGTAAGATATTTTATTTTTAAAAAAGAAGTGGAAAGTGAGTTTTTTTATTTTTGATGAAAAAATAGATGATTGAGATTGATTCATTGGATCTATGACAAATAATGTGTCTATGTTGATCTTAACTCATATATTTGAAGTGCCCTTTTATATGAAAATAATTTAATTAACGTCGCGATAATATGATTTGTTTTGCGTAACAATTAACGGTTCGTAAGATATTTAATTAAAAATAAATGAAAGTGAGTTTTTCTAATTTGAAAATGATGGTTATGATTGGTTTTCTTATATTGAGTCAAACTTTTCTCTAACTACACTATATATTTGAATTTGAAGTTTAGCTAAAATTACTTATATATGCTACCATTCTCTTTTCCATAATTATAGTTATCTTTTCCATTGCTGTGTTATCTTATATTTTTAGAAGATACTACGTATTACGTATTTTATTAGGTTTTATTCATTGTGAATTTCATGTGTGAAGGTATGAACGAAGGTTATGCACTTATGCATGAAACCTTTACCAATTTGTTAGTCACTTATAAAGAAAATGTCAACAAGAAATGAAGCTCCAGCCATTGGTATTGATCTTGGAACAACATACTCTATTAGTTGTCATTAGCAATTATCATTAATTGTGATTGCCTTGATTGACATTAGCATTTATGTATCATTAATTGTGATTGTCATTTTCCTTGTATAGTCTCATGGCTCATCTATATATAAAGATGGCTACTGATGAATAGGAAGATATGAAGAATAATCAATTCTAATATGGTATCACAGCCTCCCAAAAAGATCCTCTCATAAACCCTAATACAATTTTTTTTCGCATCACAGTTGCTTCTTTTTATTTGCTGCTTGTTTTCTCCTTTGCCATAGCCTAATGCGCAGGAGTTCCGCAACACCGCCATAAGCCACCAATGATAAGCCTTTCCATGCAGTATCAAGGCATGTTATACCCACCCTCTTGATCTTGATTAAATTAAATTATAATTTTGGAGCTGTTGATTTCAACGATTCTGTAAGACTATGAAGTTCAATCCACCATTGCCGCCCCCTTTTAAACGACAGACCTCCACGGTCGATCCCTCTACATGACACCAACGACTCTCTTGTTCGTTTCCCAAACAATCGTGGATCTATGCGACATTCTCCCAACTTGATGGAGATGATTGTTGATGTTGATTCTACCGCCCATGGAGTGTGGAACCGTTTGAAAGATCTCTTCCATGACAATAAGGATGCCCGCATCACACAACTCGACAATGAGATCCGCAACATGGCGATTGGCAACTTATCCATCACTGACTTTTTCCAACAACTAAAGTCAAAAGCCGATCGCCTTGCCAATCTTGAATCCCCGGTAAAAGACACTAGTCTTGTAACCTATGCCATTAATGGGGTTCGTAGCAAGTATCCCGATGCCGCTCGTGTGATTCGTCTTCGCGAAAAAGCACCCACGTTTGATGAGTTGCGGTCTTTGATGCTACTTGAGGAAAGCGACATGTTAATTACCTCACATGGTAATTCTAGTTTTCATAACACTTCATCTTCTCCCACGGTGCTCGTTGCGTCTACTTCTAATGCTAATAAAATGCGTACTATGAGCACTTCGGGTTTGGATGTGTGTCGGAATTTTCAGCGGGGCTCGTGCACGTATGGTGCACGTTGTAAATTCGTGCATGGGGCAAATGATCTTAGACCAGACTTCGAATGTTTTGCCTCCTCAAAGTAGGTCTTTACTGTTCCTCCAAATGCTCATACTACACAAGCCATAATAATGAGTCACAAAAGCCAACTGTCCAGACTCAAAATCTACCCTCTGGAATGCCCTACGTGGCCTCTAATGTGCAGCCTACTTACATAGGTGGTCCAACTAACATGGGCTATCTTTTCTTTAATACTGGGCCAGGAGTTTACAACCCTTATGTGCCATCACCCCAAGCCCACCTGACCTCCACTCACGGTCTTTTTCAGCCGGCCCAACATCCTTGCTGGCCATCAGTTTCAGTCAGCCACAACATTCAGCCGGCCACAACTTCCATACGGGCTGAGTGGCCCACCAGGTTTCGGCAGCCCCCAAATATGAAGCGTAGTGCTCCACCGCAAGCTCACATCAGTCCACTCTGTACCTCAGCATTTCAGGGGACACGACACTTCAAGAACCGCTTGGGAATATGGATACTGGGGCATCCTCTTCACCTTGCCGAGACACAGGTATGCTCACGTCCTTTTGAATCCGCATGTATAAACTGTATTTGTTGCATATGGGCCCAAACTTTATACCTGTGACTCACACGGGCCATAGTCTTTTGCACACGCTACACAAACCCCTTCACCTTCATCATGTCCTTGTTACACCTAATATCATCAAAAATTTGATTTCTGTTCGTCAATTTACTCGTGATAATAATGTGTCTGTTGATTTTGATGCTTATGGTTTTTTTGTGAAGGATTACCAGACCCGTCGGCTTCTGCTCCGTTGTGATAGTACCGGCGATCTCTACCTGTCACTCAACAACATCACCACTTCGGACCTTTGCTTTGTATTTCTTTGAGTCCTCTACGTGGCATAGACGACTTGGACACCCAAGTGACGAGTGCTCCGTCGTTTAGAGTCTCTCATTTTATCTTCCTGTAATAAATCAAAGTTGTCGCTTTTGTGTCATGCCTTGTCAAATTAGGTTAAACATACCAGTTCCTTTTTAAGTTTTGTTTCGCATGTTGCGTCTGTGTTTGACATTATTCACTCGGATTTGTGGACATCCCCTATTCCTAGTGAAAGTGGTATTAAATACTATGCTATTTTTTGGATCTTTTCTCTCACTATGTTTGGGTGTATCCTTTGCTTAGAAAATCTGATTTATTTGATACCTTTGTTACTTTTCGTGCATATGTTAACAAACAAGGTAATTGTAGATATTAAGGCTTGCAGTGTCGACCATGGCGGCGAATTTGACATACACTCGCTTCCACACCCTTTTCGGCAACTGGACATCCAGTTTCGGTTGTTGTCCCAAAACCTCCTAAACAAAAATGGAAATCGGAACGGTGGGGATGTTACGTCCCCTTAACAAAATTACGTACATTGCTCTTTAAGCACACATACACCCTCGTTTTGGGTGGAAGCCCTCTACATGGCCGCCATCTATAAATATACTTCCATCTAGTGCTATTTACTAATGAAATCCCTTTACTAAGCTTTTAATTAAACCACCAACCTATGATTCACTTACGTGTGTTTGGCGTCTTTGCTTTCCTCACATTGTCTTGATCACAAACGTCAACCCCGATCCACGGCTAGTGTATTATTGGCTACCCGCTTACACGTGGGGATCGGGGCCTTGGCCTCACTACTACAAAATCATTATTTCTCGTCACGTCAACTTTGATGAAGACGCAATTTCCATTTGGCTTATGACACCAGTATACCCACCTTCATACGACTTTTGCTTACACCTCACAATCCGCCATTTCCACCCATGCATAAAAAACACATCTGCATCTTCCCCTCCACCTAACATACAAATAAAGACCCAAGCACCTATTGTTGAACAATGTCACACCTTTCATCACCTCAACGACATACCACTACTCCATTCCAGCCCACTTCACCGTAGCCCAACTAACAAATTCCCATCATATCCATGACCTACATTTCCTAGCGGCCAACACAACAACCAAGCGTGTCCCACTCACCAGCCCATACACCTGAACCACCAGCCCATCCTCGCGACCAACCCATGGCCACTACTCCAATCCTGTCCCACCCCGCCCACTACCCCCCCCCTTCCCTCCCTCCCCCCCCCCCCCCCCCCCAAACAAACCCCCTCTCCCCTCCCCCCACACAACGCCACCAAAACCCCGCAGCCATGTCCAACACCAACACTCACCATATGGTCACACGTGCGAAAGGGGGGTGGGGTGTGGGGGGTGGGGGACGGAATATCTAAACCTCTTGAACGTATGAATTGTCATATCACCACTACCTCACCAATTCCTCGCTCTCACCATCGTGCTTCTTCGTGACCCTTCATTTGAATAAGCTATGGTAGATGATATATGCTTTGTATTTCTACGGACGTGGGTCTTGTGCATCGTCCAACTAATGTAAATGTGTACGTTCTATGTGCTTTTCAGCCTAAGTTACTGCGGACTGTGTCTTAAGTTAGGTATAAAGCTCGGTTGGTTGCGAATGGTCGTAGTCAACAGCAGGGTATTGATTGTGATGAGACTTTTAGTCCGGTTGTCAAACCGGCTACGATTCGTACTGTCTTAAGTCTTGCTGTATCCCGTGATTGGCCCATTCTCGCTCGATTGTGAGAATGCTTTCTTCTGGCCAGTTATTGAGACTGTCTATAATGCATCAGCCACCTGGTTTTGTGGATACTACTCACCCTGATTATGTTTGTCATCTCCAGCGTTCGTTGTATGGGCTTAAGCAAGCCCCCAGAGCATGGTTTCAGCGGTTCACTAGCTTCATTACACGTGTCGGTTTTCAGCACAGCAAAACTGACGCGTCCCTATTTGTATTTCATCGCGGTTCCGACATTGCTTATCTTCTATTATATGTGGATGACATTATTCTTACGGCCTCTTCTACAGCATTATTACAACGTATCATTACAGTGCTTCACGGTGAGTTTGCCATGACTGACCTTGGATCTCTTAACTATTTTCTTGGTATATCTGCACAGCGGTCGTCTTCGGGTTTGTTTTTGTCTCAGTCTAAGTTTGCAGAGGAAATTCTTGAGCGAGCACACATGCAACATTGCAACCCCTGTAGAACTCCGTTGACACTGAGTCCCAAGCTTGGTTCTAATGGTGACCCTGTTAGTGATCCTACTTATATCGCAGTCTTGCCGTGCTCTTCAGTACCTGATTTCACACGCCTGCCATCTCCTCTGCGTGCAACCGAAGTGTCTTTATAGGCCTGACCCAGTGTCTCCACACTTTACTGCTTGAAGCGTTATTTTGACGCTATGTTCGTGGTATCTTCCTTTGGTCTTCAGATTTCAATGCTTCATACCGCTCAGTTACTGCTTATACTGATGCTGATTGGCTGGATGCCTGTTACTCGTCGTTCCACTCGGGTTATTGTGTGTCCTTGGTGATAATCCTGTTGTCTGGGTCTGCAAAGCGGACAGGTTACTTATCTAGATCTAGTGTGAGGCCGAGCTATAGCGGTGTTGCTAATGTTGTGCTGGAGACAGCGTGGATACGAAATTTGCTATTAGGAGTTTGCTGCCCCTCTTACCACAGCTACTCTCGTCTACTGTGATAATGTTAGTGCTGTGTATTTAACCACTAACCCTGTTCAGCATCAGCGTACTAAACACATCGAGATTGATATTCATTTTGTCCGAGACTATGTTGCCTCCGGTCAGGTTCGTGTTCTACATATACCATCCCGGTTCCAGTATGCAGATATCTTCACCAAAGGGCTTCCGAGTGCTTTGTTTTGTGATTTTCGTTCCAGTTTGAACGTCCGCAGATCTCTCGTTCTTACTGCGGGGGAGTATTAGTTGTCATTAGCAATTATCATTAATTGTGATTGCCTTGATTGACATTAGCATTTATGTATCATTAATTGTGATTGTCATTTTCCTTGTATAGTCTCATGGCTCATCTATATATAAAGATGGCTACTGATGAATAGGAAGATATGAAGAATAATCAATTCTAATATACTCATGTGTGGCTGTTTGGAATTCGCAGAATAACCGTATCAAGATCATAGCAAATGATCATGGAAACAGGATCACCCCATCGTGTGTCTCGTTTAATGATATTGAACGTTTTGTTGGCGACGCTGCAAAAAACCAGGCTGCTTATAACCCAACAAACACTATCTTCGGTTAGTTACTTTTCATTCAGTTGTATTAATTAGTTGCATGCATGTTGATTAGATTTTGTCAATTATATATGATATGCATTCATTTAAACTTTAAAAAACAGATGTTAAGCGGTTGATTGGAAGAAGGGCAAGTGACAAAACTGTCCAGGAGGACATGAAGTTATGGCCTTTTAAAGTCATGGCTGGGAACGATGATAAGCCAAAAATTGTTGTCACGTACAAGGGTGAATACAAGGAATTTACTGCTGAAGAAATATCTTCCATGGTCTTAGCCAAGATGAAAGGGGTTGCCGAGATATTTCTTGGAGTGACTATTGAAAAGGCGGTGATCACTGTTCCTGCTTATTTTAATGATTCACAACGACAATCAACAAAAGATGCTGCAATTGTTGCTGGACTTGAAGTTATGCGTATGATTAATGAACCTACAGCAGCTGCGATAGCTTATGCTCTTGACAAGAGATCTAGTATACATGGCAAGATGAATGTATTAGTTTTTGACTTGGGTGGTGGTACTTTTGATGTTTCCATTCTCACAGTCGATGAAAGTGGAGTCATCGAGGTTAAAGCTACATGTGGAGACACACATTTAGGAGGCCAGGACTTTGATAACCAAATGGTGAATCATTTTGTTCGCGTATTTGAGAGGAAACATAAAGAGGACATTAATAAGAACCTAAAAGCTTTGGGTAGGTTGAGGGTTCATTGTGAGAGAGCAAAGAAGGTTATTTCAACATATCCTGAAACCGCAATAACTATTGATTGCTTGGTTAATAGTATTGATTTTTCTGCAACTTTCAGTCGGGCTAAGTTTGACGAGCTAAACATTGACATGTTCCGAAAGTGCATGGAGATTATGAGAGGTTGTTTGAGGGATGTGAATATGAGTACGGATAGCATTGATGAAGTGGTTCTTGTTGGTGGATCAACGAGAATACCAATGATACAACAGTTGTTGAAGGATTTCTTCAATGGAAAGCCACTTTGCCAAGGGATTAATCCTGATGAGGCCGTTGCTAGTGGTGCTGGAATTTTAGCTGCAAACTTAAGTGGCATGGGTGATAAAGGTCTGCAGTAGAGGCGGCAAAACGGGCGGGTCGGGCGGGCACGGGCACCGGGCTAAAATGGGCGCGGACTAAAACGGGCGCCAGCCAAAACGGACACTAATTAGATAAATGGACTACTGGGCGAATCTTATTTATTTAATATTTTTTTACGTTTTCGTCCGTTTTTTTACGATTTCGTCCGTTTTTTTACGATTACGCCCGTTTTTTACGATTTCGCCAGTTTTTTACGGTTTTTTTACGTTTTCGTCCGTTTTTATGTTTTCGTCCGATTTTTACGTTTTCGCCCGTTTTTTTACGATTTCGTTAGTTTTTTTACGATTTCATCAGTTTTTTTACGTTTTCGTCTGTTTTTTACGTTTTCGTCCGTTTTTAACGATTTCGCTTGTTTTTTTACGTTTTCGTCTGCTAAAACGGACACTAATTAGATAAATGGACTATTGGGCGAATCTTATTTATTTAATATTTTTTTTACGTTTTCGTCCGTTTTTTACGATTTCGTTAGTTTTTTTACGATTTCGTCAGTTTTTTTACGTTTTCGTCAGTTTTTTTTAGCGAAATCGTAAAAAAACGGACGAAATCGTAAAAAACATGCGAAAACATAAAAAAACTGACGAAATCGTAAAAAAACAGTCGAAATCATAAAAAAACAGACGAAATCTTAAAAAACAGTCGAAATCGTAAAAAACTGACGACAACATAAAAAAACTGACGAAATAGACGAAATCGTAAAAAAAGGACAAAATCGTAAAAATACGTGTGAAATCGTAAAAAAAAGTGCGAAAACGTAAAAAAAACAGATGAAATCGTAAAAAACTGACGAAATCGTAAAAAACTGACGAAATCGTAAAAAACGTGCGAAAACGTAAAAAACTGACAAAATCGTAAAAAAACTGACGAAATCGTAAAAAAATAGACCAAATCTTATTAAATAAAGAAGATCCGACCAGTATCCCTTTTAATGTTTTGCATGCGCCCATTTAATATTTTGCATGCGCCCATTTAATATTTTACATGCGCTCATAAGCCCCCATTTAACAGATGGGCAAAAAGTGCCCCCTACTTTTTAAAAAGGTGCCTAAAAGAGCCTATGAATTACCATATGGGCAAGATTTGCCACCTCTAGTCTGCAGGATCTAGTGCTAATAGATGTTACTCCTTTGTCACTTGGTGTAGCTTGTGTGGGAGATGTTATGGCTGTGGTGATACCAAGAAATTCACCAATACCAATCAAGAAGAAACATGTGTTCAATACAGCTTTTGACAATCAAACTCGTGTGGGTTTCCCCGTGTATCAAGGCGAGAGATCAAATAGTAACGAGAACTATTACTTGGGAGAACTTGTGCTGGATGGCATTCCATCGGCCACTAGGGGGGAAGTTGAGATGAATGTATGCTTTGAGATAGATGTCAATGGGATCCTGAATGTTTCGGCCATGGAAATAACCAGTGGCAGGAACAATTCAATCAAGATAACTTACACTGGTAGTCTGTTCAAAAAAGAGATGGATAAGATGATTGAAGATGCTGAAAGATATAAGCTTGAGGATGAATTGCACATTAAGAAGGCTGAGGCACGCAGTGCTTTACAAACCTATGCGTGTAAACGGAGAGCCAAAGTCAAGGATGGGGGTTAGCTTAAAAGGCTTAAAAGACGTTGAACGTCAGATTGAGGAGGCTATTGAGTGGCTTGATGATAACCCTGATGTTGAAATCGAAGAGTTGGCTAACAAGGAACAAGAGCTTGATGAGTTATGCAGACGTAACAAGTTGAACACTGTATTGAAAGACTAAGTTTTTACAAGTGAATATACATTATTTGCTTGTGTCTCAATTCGAAATTTTTGATCCATGAACTTTTATAGGCGATCACGTGTTTGCACTTTGCCACTTTTGAAACTTTCGAGTACATGGGAAACCATTATCTAAGCTTTTTTTCAATAATTGTGCTGTACAAACTTGTTTTAAATGGATTTTCTTTTTTCTCCCCAATCTTCAGGGGCGCTTCGAACTCTACTTCATTTCTCAGCACATATATTAATTTTTACTTACAAAGATCAACTGATATAATTATACGCTCAGCACTTGGATAAGTGTACTCGGAAACCCACTACTGATTTATCCGTTTAAACTGAATTCGTAAGTGCAGAATTGCAATATTCGACAAGGTCCATTTCATGTAAATGTTATTGTTGAGAGTTAATTCCAGCTATGTTTTCTGGAAATTTAAATGCGAAGTTGCGTTATGCTATAACAGTAAATACCTCATTTTATGTTTCTTAACCTCATTTTTGAAGTAAATAATGTCTCTAATAACCTTGATCACGACGAAAACAAACTTCATCAGGGTAGCTATATATTATATGAGTTGCATCCTTTCAATTGTTTTAGTTGTTGCCGGCCCCCAAGCTGTTGTTGTTGAGAGTTGATCCCAAGCTAATCTATATTTGTACTTATATTTTACTTGATCTCAGAACTTCTTACATTAAATGAATGAATTTATCATATAATGCAATAAGTAGCTAGAGAGAATTTTGACAAGATAAATGGATATTTCACCACTAATGAACCATAATATTGTAATGCGTATACATTCTGCCCAAACTGCAAGTCACTCAAAAAATTCTTACAAATCTTTAACAAATAAATCCCTAAAGTTATCAATTCTTTTTTGT
>BQNB010028214.1:0-56873 GCA_026074375.1 Tanacetum coccineum | reverse complement strand
CTAATAAAGGTCTTATTAACATAAGTTCAAATTTAGCTTGTTTAAAGTTTAAGAAAAATCGTTTAGTATAGTAAGAATAATAATGTCTGGGACTCATTTCGTTCGATTCTCGCTGCTTGTTTTTTTTTGTAGAATAGAATTCTAAATTTTGGCCACGTGTGGTTACTAACAAGCAAAAGAACCCGCCCGTTGCGGCGGGGCTAATTTTTTCCCGAATAATTTTTTTTACGTTTCGGGGGTTTTTTTTTGGCGATGCGTTATGGCGGGGCTAATTTTTAATATTTTCTTTTTTTGTATGATTCGGGGAAAGAAAATTTGCGTTGGGACGGACTAATTTTTTCCCAAATATTTTCTTTTTTTGGGACGGTTTTGTAAATTTTTTTACGGGAATTTTTGTGTAAGAAAATCGTAAATAGTTAAAAGGTGAGGGTCCGTTTTGTATTTTTTATTTTTTACTTTGGGCCAGATTTTAGGCTATTTTTGGGTTTTTTTTTTTGGCTAATTTTTCCAGGATATTTCCTTTTTTGTACGATTCGGGAATTTTTTTTTTGCGTTGGGACGCGTTAATTTTTTCCCGAATATTTTTTTTTTTGTTATATGGGTTTTTTTAATATAATGGGTTGTACGTTTGTGACCATATCGATTATTTTAAAGTTATTAGGTATCGAAGATGTTTCCGCGGGTATTTTTTTTATCTGAATAAATCGGAACTTTTGTAATATTTTTTTCCCTCCTACTTTGTGCATACAAATTTTTTTAAAAAAAACAAAAACAAAATAATTTAAAAGAAAAAAAAACCAAAATTGGGCTGGCCCAAAATGGGAGCCCGTTACTGTAGCACTGTAGATCCACTGTCAAAACGACAGTGGATTTGTCCGTGAATGTGTAATATAGTAATTCTTATAATCTTGTTTGTTTTTTTTAACTATTGGGCCTTTTGGATTAGATTGGAAATATTTGGTAATTAGGCTAGCAGGCTACATTTGGTTTGCAGATCTTAATTGTTGGGTCGTGTGGTTTGCACTGCATGAATTATTACAAATGTTAAGACATAACAGTTTATTGTTTTATGTTCGCTTGCGGAACCGGTCAACTCATGAGGCGAGGAGCTTAAGGGTTTATTTAGCTAGACCAAATTTGATTATTTGTTTTAGCTAAATAAATCGGGTGTTATTCGTTTAATTTGGCGGTCATCAATTTCGGTTTTCATTTTCTAAAACCTTTTCATACTAGAGTAGATTATTTTAATCGTTTATATATGTTTTGCCTATTTGAATTTTCCTATGCTTAGGTACACTATTTTTAATCTTTTGATGTTTATAGAAAGTTTTGGCTCAAATTTAGATAGTTTATTTATTGTTCCATTAGTGTTTAGAAATTAGTGCGGATTTAAAATATGATTAGAGATTATTAATTTGCGACATTTATTTAGATTAAAGTTTTTTTTAAATATATATATATATATATATATATATAGACAAGCGTTCATTTAAGAAGGCTAATTTTTGTGAGAAGGAAAGAAGGGATCCTAGCCCTCCATTAGCCCCTTCTTTTTTAGATCTAATGGTTTAGATTAGATTAGGATTTCTATTAAACTTGTATTGAAATTACACTTCAAAAAAGCGGAAGGGCTTTTATGTAATTTCACTTCCAAAAATCATAGGGGTCTGCTTGCAATTCCGTCATTTGTTATGTTTTACCAAAAATGTAACCAGATTTTGCTCTCTATTTTCTTTTTCACACACAATCGTATAAAAGAAACACACACATAAACACGCACTAACACCAGATCCATCTCTGTCATCTACCACACCACAACCGTCTCCGGTTATCAACCATCATAACCGTCGTCATCTACCACACGACAACCATCTCCGGTTATCAACCATCATACCTCCGTCGTTGACTGCGACGTTGACTATTCAATTGCTTTTTTGGAATTCAATATTTTGATGTATAATTCGTCTATTAATCGCTTGAAACGTTTTTCCAATATTGATTTGAATGCTTATAGTGGTAATTACTTTCAATTATTACTTTTTTTACTGGTTTCAAGTTTTGTAATTTTGATTTTTTATTTATTATTATTGTTCTATAAATGTCAGATATTTTCACATGTGAAGATGCTCTATGTTATTGATTTTTTAAATATGTTGCCTTCTTGTTTCGATTTTTAGTTGAAATTTAGTGTCCTGATACTCTTGTTTTGACCTGATTGATGCTTTTGTCGTAGTCGCGTTCCATTTTATTAGGTTTTTGTAATTTTGATTTTTTATTTATTATTTTTGTTATATAAATGTTAGATATTTTCACATGTGAAAGATGCTCTATGCAATCTCAACTTCCAGATATGATACTCTAAGTTTTGTAGAATTATCTTCACTAGTGAAGATTTTACAGAATAGCATTTTATTTTTTTAGGAATATCTTCATCAGTGAAATTAATTATTGAGGATTGATGCTTTTGTGGTAGTCGCGTTCTATTTAAGTTTTTTTAGTGATATCTTCACTCGTGAAGATTTTATCGAATATCATTTTATCTTTTTGAAGAATATCTTCACGAGTGAAATTTTTTATCAAGGATTGATGCTTTTCACATAGTCGCATTCTATTTAAGTTTTATAGGATTATCTTCATTGGTGAAGATTTTATAAAATATCATGTTATTCACAAGTGAAGTTTTTTATAGGCGATTGATGCGTTTGTCGTAGTTGCGTTCTATTTAAGTTTTGTAGGATTATCTTCAGAAGTGAAAATTTCATAGAAGATTATTTTAGTTTTATTAAGAATATATTCACTCGTGCAAAAGACTTATCGAGGATTGATGATTTTGATCTTTTTAGATGCCTTAGTGGAAGTGCTTGCATTTGAAAACAGACTCCATGCCAAAGCTTTAAATGCACTAAATGTATTTTGTGAGACCCTTTTGTTACTAGCTCGATCCAAACATATTGATGTTCTCATGTGAAAAAGTGGTCCTGGTACCCCTATGATTGTCTCTAGCCATCAATGAGTCCTGTTTATTCGCCACCTCCTAGTGTAAGAGTGCCCATTTTCTACCGGTTATTGCCTCACTTATTGCACTGCTAGTATGAATCTTCTTGGCAAGCTCAAATGGATAGGGTTATTGGTCTTGGTGCATTAGTGGGAAAAGTGACTGTTGAAACATTATGTGTTTTCTAGGTGCTTCGAGTGGTGAATAATGTTGATGAAGCAAACAGTAAACCCCGCAAGCAGAGTTTTCATGGAGTTGTTGAATTTTTGGCTTCAGAGTTGTTAAATACCAATGCAACCGTAAAAGTGAGAAAAATAGTACAGTCCTGCTTGGCACTTTTCGCTAGTATAAGTGGTAGTGAAGTTTGAACCCCCACAAAAATGACCTGTTCCTAACCCAAACCCCGTTGACCCACTATCCAACATGCCCATCTTGCTATAGTTTAGCCAAACTAACCTAAGGATCTGTGATTTTTGTTATTTGAACTCATCAAGATTATTTATAACGCCTATGAACGGTATGTCACTGAATCATGTAGGTGTGAGCCATTTGCAGCATATCATAGAACATATGATTTAGTTCATGCAGATAGGTGTATATGCTAGACTCTGTGACAAAGATAGCCTTATTGGTGAGCGAGTTCAATTACTTGTTTATTGTGTAATTTTACTTGAAACAGGCTTTCTGATGTAAAAGTTGAACGACTTTCTAACAGGATGTAGCAGATAAATGTGTCTCATTGGACTTTGTATTGCTAGAGAAAGTGCCAGGTGGTCGTGGTGCTCTTTCAGAAAGTATCGACAAGTTTAATAGGAATATATGTGATCTTAAGAATTGTTCGTTCCGTGATCATCTTTCAGGTAGTCATTTACTTCTAGCGTACACAGATTTCATTTATGTATCTAATAGAACACTTCCTTTAAAATGAAGATATATTGTGGGTTGTTGATAAATAAAATATATAGAAAGATTATATAATGAAAAGGGACTATAAAATACATGTTTTTACACTACAATTTGTTTAGATGCAAAGGTGTTGTGTGCGCTAGTAGGAGAATGGCTAAAGGATTTGAGAGATGAAGTAGAACAACTGCAGGCTCGTCTTAAATTCAAGAGAAACATTCTAGGCTCGTTAAACCAAATATGCTACAATCTGTTTCCATCTTTTAATAGTATTATTAATGAGTTTGAAGTTTTGAACCCACCCATGTATTATATTTGTATATGACATTACATGTGACTATGAAAAATCATCTAAGTAGATCATATAGAATATGTATATTCTTATTATAAGATTTCAAGTGAGTAAACTGCTATATTACCGCAAAGGAGTTGTATCATTCATGGCCCGTGATTTTGTTAAAGAAGTTACCTTTGGCCGATAGAAGAAAATTTTGTATAGGATAACCAAATTCTAAGAGAGTCATATTCTATAAACAAAATTAACTTAGTTTTGAGTCATCTTTATTTCTTTTATGGACTAGCATGCAGTTAACACTTAACAGTTTGCGCTTTATCTTCTCTCATTATGACAGAGTTTTGAAAAAAACCATTGAATGCCATTGATCTGTTATATCCTTTTTTTCATAACTGAATCAACTTTACTCTATCAGGTGTAGAGGTGTCATGGTTATCCATTGGATGATGAATGTGGAAACAAATTGGTGAAGTCCACTTCTTGTCCAGTTGTCACTGGTAATGAGCTTGCCGCACTTGATCTGATTAGAAACTCTCTGAAGGTTGGCGAGCATACAGTCCTGCTCATGCCGTCCTTTCACTACTATATTAAGTTGCAGCATGCTACCTCACCTATTGACTTCAACATAATTGAAAGAACCAACTTATGGTCTTTATGTGAAGGTAACTCTCACACCCAATTCATTTGTATAACTAGATTTGTATATCTTCCTACTTGAATTCCCTAAAAATTACTAGTCAGTTAAAGTATCAAAACTTTGGTCACATGGAGCTGATTTACTTATTCTAGGTGCAGAGAAATACACACAGACTTCAATAACTCCTATTGTTGTTTCAGATTATTTCAAAAATTTAGATGTTCCATTGGAGTCTTTGTACTCGGGTGGGTCTAATCTTTCAAAAAACCAAAGATTTTCATAGGTGTTAAAAACTTCAAAAAGTGTTAACTAATACAAAACCATTTGGCTGGACAGACTAACTTAGAAGCCACTAGTTATATATGTTATCTGTCTGCATCTAGTTTTATACATGTAAAAGCTCTTGTTATATCCACTTCTTTCCTTGTTGGCCTTTTGTAACAAGGTTGATTGTGGGGACTCCAATTGTTGTTGTCCCATCTATTTCTAATGAGCTAGATGATACTGACCAGGCAGAGTTAAACAACCAAGGTCACTGAATGGTTCTGGTTCATCTTTTTCAGTTTCATTAATAATAGGCATCTCCTAAATGATCTTGTTCCGCCATCAATTCCACAAGTTTTCTTTGGATGCAATTTTTTGTAGTATTCCAAGGGCTTTGCAACGCCTTACATTATATTGATCAAGGATTGGTTTGCTAGTTCAGATGTAATACAAAGACTATGAGGGAGACATCAGTCTAGTGCTATTACATACTTTTGCCTTCAAATAACAGAGTGATGTTGCTCAGGTCAGTTCTATTTCCTTCTACTAACTACAGTCTACGTGAGATTAGATACCATAAAATAATCATATCTCATGCTAGGGGAAAAGTGTGATTTGAACCCATGACCTTCAGAATGTTACCACCGACAGGACGGGCTTAAATACAACCCGTATTATCTCTTCACGATACTTCAAATTTCATTATGATTCTTACCTTTTTATGACTCCCGCAGAGGCTTGCAGGATCAGAAGAAGTGATACCTATCCCTAATGTTAGCCAATCATTTGACTCTACAAAAGCTAAGGATATCAGAGACTTTGTACTTGAGGTTTGATTTGTTTGATTGTTAGCTCATCTAGTACCAATGTATCTTAGATTTGGAAAATGCTTTTTAGCGTTTAGTTTCCACTGGTCAGACACGACCATCTTTGAAAGTGTGACATCTAAGTGAAATAAACAAAAAAACACAAGGCGTGAAACCAAAGCCAATAACAAATGAGCATCATCTTCTGTTATGCTGAAAATCATATACAATATTTTTGTTAGGCAATTTGTCATAGAATTTTATAATTAATATGTTATACCAAATTGATCACAATGGTCTGTACTTGTAATATACCAAAACTCATGCATTTTTCACATTCTATTATGTTCCTCAGATTGAAGTAAGGGACTACAATCCCATCCAGCATGAAAGGGGATTCCATCAAAAACTGAATGTGCTTGTGAAAGAAAGCTTGCATTTTGGGTAACTATATTATCTTTTAGCATGAGTGTATTATCATACTATAATTAATCTATGAAACTCCAGTTAAATGTGATTCATCTACTTCTACACAGATTAGCTTCCCTTTAATATATAATATCTGTGTATCGTAATGTCGCAATGACTATACATATACAGGTCATTACCTGCCAAATCAGAGGAGTTCCTTCCTGAACCAACTTCAACTTAAGGAGATTCGTTAAACGAATCTAAAACCTTAAAGCAAGCAATGGGTATGATAGGTTCTGAAGAGGAAATTTCACAGTTGGATTTTAAATCTGGATGAGATAAAATTACAGAACGTATAACAGAAGAATGGGAACAACTAATTGTTAATGAAATTCCTAAGATCAGTTCTCCCACTTGTGTCTCTAAACGAAAGTTGGATCATCTGGCCTTTACACCGATTGAGAGTAGTAAGCCACTAGATGAAAAAACTTCAAGGATTCTAGAGAGGCTAGAAATACCAAGGAAGCTAAAATCTAAACTAGCTTCGCCAGTCCTCACATCAAGCAGTGCCCTATTTGATTCATGCATGTTGACAAAGAGGCCTCTGATCCCATTTCAGCCGACTCAAACCTTAAATACGGGAACAGTTGCAAGCCAGCCAATGAGACCCAACTTCCAAAGGCTGAAAAGGAAAAATAGATAAATATACACCGGAAATGCGGATAGTAGAGTGGTTGAACCAGCTGTAATTCATGAGGTTGGCTGGCTGCCTTCTTACAAGTAAGTGTTCTTCCAAATTTATAGTATACTAGCTTTATACACACACCACTTCATTGATATTGAACTTAAGACACGACTCTGAAATAACATGATTTCCATTTTATGACGTCTGTCATGTTATCCATTGAAATTATTCCAGTCCATTCATCTGTTTGAGAACATGTCCATTGTTTTGTTGTTAAACTAAACTAATCAAGAGTTAAGACTTGAAGGTTCAAACTAATCTAGTTCTCAATCGCTAAACTAATAATAATACTCAAGGGTTGGGAATTAATTAATCTTATAATGCTTATGACAACATCAACCTTATAATAGCCTGTGTAATTTAACTATAAGATGCCGAAGCAAGGCCAAAAGTTTTGGCCATGAGATATTCCTTACAATGATTGGTCGAACAATGTTTTCCTTTTCTTCGTTTTTGAAGTAATATGTTAACTGAAAATTGGTTAATCATGGTTTTGAACTTTGAACCCCTGGACTAATGAGTGTATGTAATGAGAAACCAAATCAAAGAATGATTACTTATTTCCAGTCAAGACCGTGTATTGTGTTCAAATAAGGCCTTTGCAAGACTTTTCACTTTAGCGCTGTGATTTCGTATGGATGTGTAAAGTAGTTCAAAGGTCAAACCATGTAAACCACCAAAAAAGAAAAAATAATATGAAAAGCATTTCATATTCAAGATAATAAAGTAACTAAATATAAGTGATGTTTTATTAGATTTCAAATGGCGGTTCTAAACGAGATGGTTAAATTTGAGTTTTGTTGATAAATTTGAGTCAAAATAAGGAAAACAAATTAGACCGTGTAGTTATACAACTTAACTTGTTAGACTTATTCGACACATTTAACCAGTTTCATTCACACTTTTATAAACTATAAATTTGGAAGATATTGCAGATGGAAGTAAGCCGTATAAAACTTCAGCGGGCGAAACCATCAAAGCATGTTGGGTTTTTTTGTGCTTAAGGAAGCTGATGGTCTCATCATGGCTGAAAAATACCATTTTGAGGGATAGCTTAGATGCCAATGGGAGTATGATTGTTGATGAAAATTTGAGAGTCAAGGGGCGCAAGAATATTTTTTCCATTGAAGATATTAAAAACATCAAGGTAAGTTTTTACGCACTTCAATTCAATCAAGACTTGGATTCATTATGTGATCTTCTGCTAGGATAGTTGTCTAGCAGTTTACTTGATGTTCAAAATTAAATCCTTGCCTTGAAATGGTTTTACCAACAATTTTATACATATATATTTAGGAAAGGAAATTGGGGTGACTGATGTATGTGTGCCTTTTTAAGAAGACGTGGAAAATAGGCTGGTTGGGAATGGGTGAAAACAGGTGATTTTTGTTTGGGTCGCGCTGACCCGAGACACTTTTATCGATACATAGTGTGTGTGTTAAATATAGTAACCGGAAATATGTTATTGGAATAATAACATAACTTTTTGTATAAAAGTATTTAGTGGCTTGTATCATGTATTTATTACAAATACACTTTGGACTCATTTTCCTAATTCTTTTCCTTTTTAGCTTAACTTTTATATTTTACCCATTTGACCCATGGGATATAAGTGAATGGTTAATGTTCGATAGTACTTATCGCACTCTGAAAACACAAAATGAAACTTGATATAATCCTTGGTGAAAACTTAATGACAAATAACAATACACGCTTTTAACTCATATGAATCACTCTAAACAAGGACAGTTCTTTCTGATATTTTGGTTTCTAAATTCTGGCATCTCCCTTGGGTGAGTTCCTTGGTTAAGTTATCATGTTCTATTCACCTCTTGTGCCAAACACGCATTGAAATATATACTCGTTTTAAGCTAAAACACACTAGCATAAGATGCGATCATACAATGATTGTTGGTCTAATGATTTTTTGTACTTACTTTATCTAACTGGGTACTTAATGTCTTCATAAATTATATGACTTATATTACCAATTTATTGTCAAGGTTACATTTTTCTAGTGGTATTACTTCTTTTTATACACCAAGTCATCAACTTAACTGTATATTAGTCTCTCTCTCTCTCTCTCTTGCTGCCAAACGAGAAACTAAAAACTCAGATATATTAGTAACATGGCATGTGTATGACAGGAAATGAAACAAGGTTACTTTGCTAAGAAGCAAGCGTCAGTTGCAGCCAAGAACATGAAATTGCTGCTGATGAATGAAGCGAAAGCAATATGTCAGCTTACAAGCCCAATTCAGCTAAAACCTTTGTTTTACTCGGAAGTAATGATGCAGTTGCTCAATTATCTCTAACTACAATGATTGGATTAGTTCCTGGATTAATTAAATCCAAAGACCTTTTCATTGGGAAAACAAAAAAGAAACTGGATGTTGATTCGCATGTCGTGCATTAACAATAATGATACCTTTTGATTACTGATTACATATTGCCTCTCTTTGTGGCTTTAAAAACGATTATTTGAGTTTAGTAAAAATATCTTCGCGCGTGAAAATTTATAGCAAAGACTGAAGCTTTGATCTTATTAGCGTATTTATTATACTAGAAGTGCAAATATAGGAGATATTGAAGTTTAATAGCCGATTATTTAAATTTTATAAGAATATCTTCACACATGCAAATTATGAGCGATGATTGAAGCTTTGATCTTACTAGCTTTTTTTATACTAGTAAAAATATAAAATATTGATGTATAATAGACGATTATGTAAGTTTTGTAAGAATATCTTTACGTGTGCAAATTATGAGCAAAGACTGAAGTTTTGATCTTACTAGCGTATTTATATACTAGAAGTGCAAAATAGGGGATATTGATGTTTAATAAATGATTATTTAAGTTTTATAAAAATATCTTCACGAATGCAAATTATGAGAAAAGAATAATGCTTTGATCTTACTAGGAGTTTTTTATACTAAAGTACAAAAATAGGACATAATGATGTTTAATAGATGATTATTTAAGTTTTGTAAGAATATATTTACCTGTGCAAATTATGAGTAAAGATTGAAACTTTGATCTTACTAGCGTATTTTTTATTAAGAAATGAAAAATAGGAGATATTCATGCTTGATAGATAATTATTTAAGTTTTGTAAGAATATCTTCACTCGTGCAAATTATAAGGAAATATCAAAGCTTTGATCTTACTAGCGTATTTTTTACACTAGAAGTGCAAAAATATAAAATATTCTTGTTTAATAAACCATTATTTAAGTTTTGTAAGAATATATTTTCACTTGTGCAAATATTGAAGCTTTGATCTTAAGTATTTTTTATACTAGAAGTGCAAGAATATGATATATTCATGTTTAATAGACGATTATATATGTTTTGTAAGAAAAAATCTTCACACATGCAAATTATGAGCGATGATTATGACTTTGATCTTACTAACGTATTTTTTATATTAGAAGTGCAAAAATATGATATATTGATATCCAATATATTTAAATTTTGTAAGAATATCTTCACACGTGCAAATTATAAGCAAAGTTTGAAGATTTGATCTTACTAGTGTATTTTATATAATAAAAAGGCAAAAATATGATATATTAATATTTAATAGAAGATTGTTTAAGTTTTGTAAAAATATCTTCACGCGTGCAAATTATGAGCAAGGATTGAAACTTTTCTATTACTAACGTATTTTTTTACTAGAATTGCAAATTATGAGATATTCATGTTTAGCAGACGATTATTAGTTAAAATTTGTAAGAATATCTTCACGCATGCAAATCATGAGCGATGATTGAAGCTTTGTCTTACTAGCGTATTCTTTATACAATAAGTGTAAAAATATGAGATATTCATGTTTAATAGACTATTATCTAAGTTTTGTAGGAACATTTTCACATGTGCAAATTATGAGTGATGATTGAGGCTTTGATCTTACTAGCTTTTTTATACTAGTAAAATATAAGATATTGATGTATAATAGACGATTATGTAAGTTTTGTTAGAATATCTTTGCGCGTGCAAATTTTGAGCAAGGATTGAAGCTTTGATCTTACTAAAGTATTTTTTAGACTATAATTGAAAAAATATGAGATATTGATGTTTAATAGACGACTATTTATGTTTTGTAAGAATATCTTTACGTTTGCAAATTATGAGCAAAGATTGAAGTTTTGATCTTACTAGCGTATTTATATACTAGAAGTGCAAAATAGTGGATATTGATGTTTAATAAATGATTATTTAAGTTTTATAAAAATATCTTCACGAATGCAAATTATGAGAAAGAAATAAAGCTTTGTTCTTACTAGGAGTTTTTTATACTAGAAGTACAAAAATAACAGATATTGATGTTTAATAGACGATTATTTAAGTTATGTAAGAATATCTTTACCTGTGCAAATTACGAGTATTTTTTAATAAGAAATGAAAAATAGGAGATATAGATAATTATTTAAGTTTTGTAAGAATATCTTCACTCGTGCAAATTATAAGCAAATACCGAAGCTTTGATCTTACTAGCGTATTTTTACACAAGAAGTGCAAAAATATGAGATATTTATGTTTAATAAACTATTATTCAAGTTTTGTAAGAATATATTTTCAGTTGTGCAAATTATGAGCAAATATTGAAGCTTTGATCTTACTAAAGTATTTTTTATACTAGAAGTGCAAGAATATGAGATATTCATGTTTAATAGACGATTATTTATGTTTTGTAAGAAAATCTTCACACATGCAAATTATGAGCGATGATTATGGCTTTGATCTTACTAGCGTATTTTTAGATTAGAAGTGCAAAAATATGATATATTGATATCTAATATATTTAAATTTTGTAAGAATATCTTCACGCGTGCAAAATATAAGCAAAGTTTGAAGATTTGATCTTACTAGTGTATTTTATAAAATAAAAATTCAAAAAATATGATATATTAATATTTAATAGAAGATTGTTTAAGTTTTGTAAAAATATCATCACGCGTGCAAATTATGAGCAAGGATTGAAACATTTTTATTACTAACATATTTTTTACTAGAATTGAAAAATTATGAGATATTCATGTTTAGTAGATGATTATTAGTTAAATTTTATAAGAATATCTTCACGCATGCAAATAATAAGCGATGAGTGAAGCTTTGTCTTACTAGCGTATTCTTTATACAATAATTGTAAAAATATGAGATATTCATGTTTAATAGACTATTATCTAAGTTTTGTAGGAATATCTTCACATGTGCAAATAATGAGCGATGATTGAGGCTTTGATCTTACTAGCTTTTTTTATACTAGTAAAAATATGAGATATTGATATCTAATAGACGATTACTTAAGTTTTGTAAAAATATATTCCCACATGCAAATTATGAGCAAGGATTGATGATTGGAGCTTACTAGCGTATTTTATATACTAGAAGTGCAAAAATAGGGGATATTGATGTTTAATAGACAACTATTTAATTTTTATAAAAATATTTTCACGCGTGCAAATTATGAGCAAAGATTAAAGCTTTGATCTTACTAGCGGTTTTTTATATTAGAAGTACAAACTAGAAGATATTGATGTTTAATAGGCAATTATTTAAATTTGTAAAAGTATCTTTACGCGTGCAAATTATGAGTAAGGATTGAAACTTTGATCTTACTAACGTGTTTTTTATATTGGAAGTGCAAAAATAAAATATTGATGTTTAATAGACGATTATTTATGTTTTGCAAGAAAATCTTCACACATGCAAATTATGAGGATGATTATGGCGTTGATCTTACTAGCGTATTTTTTATTTAGAAGTGCAAAAATATGAGATATTGATATCCAATATATTTAAGTTGTAAGAATATCTTCGCACGTGCAAATTATGAGCAAGTATTGAAACTTCTCTCTTACTTAAGTATTTTTTTACTAGAAGTGCAAAATTATGCGATATTCATGTTCGGAAGACGATTATTAGTTACATTTTGTAAGAATATCTTCAAGCATGCAAATCATGAGCGATGATTGAAGCTTTGATCTTACTAGCGTATTCTATATACAATAAGTGTAAAAATATGAGATATTTATATTTAATAGACTATTATCTAAGTTTTGTAAGAATATCTTCACACGTGAAAATTATGAGTGATGATTGAGGCTTTGATCTTACTAGAGTATTTTTTATATTATAAGTGCAAAAATAGGGGATATTGATGTTTAATAGACAACTATTTAATTTTTATAAAAATATTTTCACGCGTGCAAATTATGAGCAAAGATTAAAGCTTTGATCTTACTAGCAGTTTTTTATATTAGAAGTACAAACTAGAAGATATTGATGTTTAATAGGCAATTATTTAAATTTTGTAAAAGTATCTTTACGCGTGCAAATTATGAGTAAGGATTGAAACTTTGATCTTACTAACGTGTTTTTTATAATGGAAGTGCAAAAATAAAATATTGATGTTTAATAGACAATTTAAGTTTTGTAAAAATATCTTCACTTGTGAAAATTATAAGAAAATATTGAAGCTATAATCATACTAGTGTATTTTTTATACTAGAAATGAAAAATATAAGATATTCATGTTTAATAGATGATTAATTAAGTTTTGTAAGAATATATCTTCACTGATGCAAACTATGAGCAACTGTTGAAGCTTTGATCTTACTAACGTATTTTTTTTATATTAGAACTAAAAATATATGAGATATTTATGTTTAATAGACTATTATTTAAGTTTTGTAAAAATATCTTCACACGTGCAAATTATGAGCGATGATTGAGGCTTTGATCTTACTAGCGTATTTTTATATTATAAGTGAAAAAAAATAGGAGATATCGATGTCTAATAGACAATTATTTAATTTTTGTAAGAATATCTTCACTTGTGCAAATTATAAGCAAATATTGAAGCGTTAATCTCACAAGTGTATTTTTTATACTAGAAGTGTAAAAATAAGTGATATTCATTTTTAATAGACGATTATTTAAAATTTGTAAGAATATCTTCACTCGTGCTGAACATATATTAGAGCTTTGATCTTACTAGCGTATATTTTCACATGTGAAGAGGTTTTTCACACATCTTAAAAAGCTACGAGACGTATATTTTCACACGTGAAAAATTTCATGTTTCAATTTTGCTTATATCATACATAAATAATGTTGAAGCACAATTTCACTTTGTTTGTTCATGTTTGACAATACTAGAAGAAACAAAGTACACTAATAGATACAAATAAAATCTGTCCATTCTAAATCACATCTTACAAAAATGAACTAGGTAAAAAACATATATTATATACAAGTTGAGGTCATCATCCATGCCACTATCATCTTTTGATCACAGATGCACAAAACTCTTAAGTTCTTGACCATGATTTGCAAGCCAATTGGTATATCTTTCAACACAAATTGATTATACCCGATTCTTTGTTTCCACATCAATTAGCTTGTAGAAAATAAGTCACCAAGCTTCACCCAACCATATCCGCACCGGTCCCTGACTTTCTGAACTGTCAATGAGGCTAGTTCAACCAAATGTGTTATCCTAGCAACCTCTTTCTCAACTGAATTTCCGAACTTAGGTTCAACCTAAAACTCATAAACAACACAATTTTTAGAATTACCGTATATAATCAATCTTAAAAGTTAAAAGTTAAAGTGTTGACTAAATAATTGTAACGATTAATTACCTTGTCAATGCACCTATTAGCATCCAAAAGAGAGCAGAAATAAGAGAGTTGCTTGTACACATTTGTCCCAGAATACTAGTCAAAATAAAGTTTCAATTCTTAGTACAATTCAGCTGGCTTTTTTACCTGAGCAATAATTTAAAATTTTAACCTCGCCCCACTACTTTTGACTGTACCAGAGCAGCCAAGACATGGCAAAGTTAATGGTTGACAACCCTTGTATCTGTAATACACATTACAATAGTTATGCATCTGTGTAGGGTTCAAAAACATTTATACAGTTGTTCAAGAAAACTTCTAAGGGATGTGAATTTAAATTAATAGACAAACTAAAAAATCAAATTAAATGGTGCCTACCTTTCTTCATCATCTGCCACGCCGATAAAAGAGCCAGAATGATCATTGTTTGCGACTTCACTTAATTTGCTTTGGAACTATTATTAAATTGTACACAAAAGATCCAATTTTATTAATCCATTGTTGAAATGATAATTAGACTGTTAATACCTATTATGACTAAGAGAGAGCAGCTGTATACCTTTAAAGGATTAAGCACTAAACAATCAGCCAGCATGGATAGACTTGTGCCCTCAATAGATGCACATAGACGTGACACTACTGGGTGAATCTGTTGGCCAAAATGAAGAAAGATTTCAGAAGCGGTAACAAAACAAGAACTGCATACAAAAACTACAACAATATGCAAATGTTACCTGCTATGCCAGATAATAGTCAATGTTAATCATTAAGTTCTCGTTATCTTTTTTTAGTTCATCAGAATGTCTTGCACGTTGGGCGATACCTGCTGATGTACTTAAACCTTTCCCCTGTCAATTTATATGATAAGAAACATCAGTAAGAAACCTGAATAAGTAAACTTTAAGTGTGTAAATCCTTCATTACGAACCTGCTCACAACAGATTATATAAGGAACTGTATCACCAACCGAACAACCACTAGTGTAACCTAGTTTCCGGAGCCTGAGTGCTACCTGTATAATATTATGCCAAGTTGATTAATATTCATTAACAAATAAGTCAGATAACTGATAACTAAGATAAGGTGCACATGACAAAAGATTCTGTGATTTTACTTACTTCAACATGAGGTTGACTTCAAGCATCTGAATCTGGGTAGGCTTCAAGTGGTTTGGTTAACGATTTTGAAATGATATATTTCTCCAAAGCAATTTTTCCATTCCTCATATCCTCTTGCACCTGCTTATGTAATGTTAGATTGTTTTAAAAGCTATGGGTAAATCCTACTGAATTGTCTGATACTATTGCATAGAAAAATTGCATGCCAGTACATTTGGTTTAAATTGATCATAACTTGGATAAGCTTAAGAACATACTTCTTGAGCTTGTCGTGTATGGATTCAACAACCTACTCACATGATTTGTCAGTATAAGAGTTCAAGAATGGTAAGTATTATAAAATGATGATGCTAATGGCAGTGAAAGATACACACAAATAAATACATACAACTCAGATAATATTTGTTCCAAGTAGAAATCTCCAGTCTCCTTTGATAGCAAACTCCAGTCATGCCGAACCATATCCAGACCCTTACGCTCAATAACCTAAAGATTTGACAACATTTAGCAACTACTGCTTGGGAATATACAAGTGTTCAAAGAATAATTAGAAAAATATGTATATAATTGCCTTGTATATTTTCCCATCTTTTGTTTGCTCTTTCACAGCTGCATATTTCTTCCTTTTTAGCAACATTCTCTTGTAGGTAATATAATTGCGAGTCGGTTAACAAAAACATGGTATGCCAAGTTATAGCCATCTAATGCTGTTATTATAGTTAAAATTACAAACCATATATCTCTGATGACACAGCAATAGATTTAGCTTTGTTAATATCATCAAGTCCGGTATAGATCATAACTGAATTAGTGTCACCATAAATCACCTGGACAGAAAATAAAAATGCTTAGAAAATAGGTAAGTGAGACAACGATACAAGCTATATAATTTTGTATTAGAAAAATCACCTCAAAGTTTAAATTATTCTGGACGAGATCAATGGTTTGTTGTAAAATCTCTCTCCCCTGTAAAAAAATATCATGAGATAATTTCATATGTGCTATCATGATTGTTCCATATTTTAAGAAAAAATTCATAGCATTCTTACTTGTAGTGTGATAAGTTCGGCAAGTGGCTTGGCATAGAATCTAGAATTAGAAATACCCAAGCATCCGTACATAATGCAGACAAGACAATAAGAGAAGAAAAAAAACTAGTAACAAACAAACAAGGATTCAACAAAAGAGGGAAATTATGTTAGCGATCACAAACCTGTTAGCCGTGAGTTTCATTGCTTGCTGTTGAATATCAAACTATTGGTGTTTGAGACCCGTTGCACTCTTCATTGATCTTTTTACACTTTTCCTTCGCTTAACCAAATTTTTCAACAACTACAGAAAGTAAAAGCATATAAATATACTTATCAATCAATTTTTTTTGTAAAAGATGCTTTTAGATGAGCTATAGTTCCTTACCTCCGGTAGAACTCATGTTGCTTTTGAAGATGGTAAGCTGGAAATTAAACTATCATCAGATCTCTCTACTGTTGTAAAACAGATATTATACTCCTGTTTTGTTAAACATAAAGCACAAAGGTTTACTCAGCAAACATTTGTAAAACCATGCTGCATCAGTTACTCATTCAAGATTTGGCGCATGAGTACAAGATATACTGGAGAATAAACCATCAAGCATTGAACATTACAGTAATTTGGTAACAAAAATTATTCATGTCATATTTCAACAAGGCATGGAAGAGCTTAAGTACTGTTTATTGATCTTTGGTAGTGACCCTTTAAGGTTTAATTTAAACAGTAGGTGCCATATTGTATCATGAGAATCACGTTTAAATTACTATACAATGTATTGAAGTAAGCAAATATAAAGACTATAAGCAGCTGATGGTACTAAACAGAACTGATTTCATCATTTTACAAAACAATAATTGATCTGGCAAAATCAGTGTTTCAAGTTTATGGATGGAAGTCCTACTACATTGAACCCTAACCAAATGAATTCCATTAATCATCTCTTATAATTGGGGTTTAAATACTAAAACAGAACTCATATTATTTAGAGACAACAATGCTAAAAAGAGACTATCTGAATCTAACCAAGGCACAAGGACAAGTTGGAGTTGCGAATCCAAATAACATCCAGTACTCATACTATGTAAAAATTCCATACTTCAGCTTTGTAAGCAGAAGAAAGATTATTGCTTTGATGTGGTCTTAATTTTTAAGGTTGGTCCTTGTTTTCCTTCATGCCTAATCTTTAAAGACGAATACTAACAGCATGATATATTCCTATAATGTTGTAAGTTCAATTTAATTAACTGGTAGACTATTATAAACAAAAGAAGGGAAGAGAGGCGAATTAGCACTTGAAAGAGAATACCTACATCTGTAACTTTACACAAGCTTCTAGCCTTCTATTACTATTCCCTAACAATAGTAAGCTAGAGCCTCTTTTAGACTCTTCTGAAAACTTGATGGCAACACTATAATACAACCAGGGCCAGATATATAATTGTAGTACTACTTAGCAATTCCATAGATAAAGTTTAAGCATACCCACACATGTGAAGAGGTTTTTCACATGAGACGTATATTTTCACATGTGACAAAGTTGTTAACACATCTTAAAAAGCTACAAGACGTATATTTTCACATGTGAAGAGGTTTTTCACACATCTTAAAAAGCTACAAGGCGTATATTTTCACGTGTGAAGATGTTTTTCAAACATCTTAAAAAGGTACGAGACATATATTTTCACATGTGACGAAGTTGTTCACACATCTTAAAAAGGTACGAGACACATATTTTCACATGTGAAGATATTTTTTACACATCTTAAAAAGGTACGAGACATATATTTTCACATGTGACGAAGTTGTTCACATCTTAAAAAGGTACGAGACATATATTTTCACATGCAACGAAGTTGTTCACACATCTTAAAAAGCTACAAGACGTATACTTTCATATGTGAAGAGGTTTTCACTCATCTTAAAAATCCACTAGTAACATCAAAACTTGATTCCTTGCTATTGTTTTCACACACCCAAAGCATAAGTACATCTTCGTGGATGACAAATGTTTGTTCTTTCATGATCTTGGCTTATCATCATTGGCTTATCAGACGATACCCAAGCATTACTTGCAGCTACAATGGGATCAAAAAATCAATAACCAAGAATTCCACTCAATCAAAATCTAAAAATATTTGCATTTTATGTAATATAATAATTGTAAGTGAGAACTCTTGACTTGTAATTAAAGATAATGCCCAATAAGTATCACAAAATTTATCCTATTAAATATGATCTTGACGATTTAGCATGTGTTGACATGCCAATAGTATTTCATTCACGGCTAGTAAGATGGTTTAGGCACATGTGAAAATCTCGTTTCATCTATAAATTGTTTCTTATAAGCATTTTAACAAACATTTAGCGCGCTACCTAATATGTAAAAATTTCTACCCATCTCTATTATATTTTAGCTTCACTTCCAAAACTCATTCGAAGATAGAAACACATGACCTAACAAAATTCAAAAGCCCTAATTTCAAAATCTATCAAAAAGTGCAGCTAATAAACATATAACAAGAGCTGTCATCACATAAAAACACAAAACACAACTTGGATTGGCAAAAAAGATGAATCCTGATGTATTAAAATAACTTACGTTACAAACGATTCGCTAATTTAACAGTGACTAGTGATAAGATTGTAAGAATTTGACCTTTTTAAGGGCCAATTTTGAGCTAACAACCTTCCAACTGCAAATTTCTTCACGGATGAAGATATGAGTTGGACTATGTAATAAAGAATCTAGTGAACATGTTAAATATCTTCACATATGAAGATATCAGCCCAAGGCTTCAATGGCGGATAATGGCTGGAATTTATTTTGTGGTTGGTGGTTGTTGAAGCGATAATTGTGGAGTGGTGGTTCGATCTGGCGGAGAAGCGGTGGTTTGAACGGCGATGAATGGCGATGAATAGCGGTGGTTGCCAAACTGGTGGACCTTACTGTTTTTGGATACTTGATGTGGAATACTTGTGTTTTGGAATACTTATGACAAGTCCATCATCTCAAATGATATCTTTTAGATAAAAGTTAATATTGATTCACAAGGTTCTGGTTTAGTTTATGAAGAGCATTATGCTCTATTAAAGAAAAGTAACCAGGTCTAGGATATCTGTACACACATATTCAATGGAACGCGAAAATACTTTATCACATATTCTTAATTGTTAAGACCTATTGATGTGCTGTTTTTTAGAGTCATAATGGTACATTATATGATAACCTATCATATGTACTACACGTACGCCTTCTTGCTTTAAGGTGAGTACCTTTTCACAGGTTCTGCTGCTTATGTCCATGGCATTATTTGTGCTCAGGATGTGCCATTTCACCAATAATCATGCTTAATAAGTGTAGATCCCCTACTTTGCGTAATTGCTAATACTTGACAAGGTCTATCACTTCTCTTATTTAATCAAATTTCTTTGTGTTTGTTCTTGATACAGGTCATGCGGTTTGGCTAGCAATTGTCTGGGATGAGTCGTTTATTAGCATTCGTCATGGTCTAAGCAAGATGTCTGGAGAAAATCAGTGCTTATACAATTTTTTGGCACCCATGATTTTGCTAGGTGACCACCTTCAATAGTTTTAACTTTCAAGATATTTAACGACTTTTGGAATTTTTTGTTTCTAGTGTAACGTTTAGTGACAATATTGTGATATCTATTGTTAAAACGAAACATGTGATCTCATTTCTCAAAGGGCTTCACCTGAAATGCAAGAAGCTAGATTTTATTCGAAGCTTGGAGGAAGAAAAAATGTATAGTTTTTCTTAAATTGTTTGACTGAAATTTTGGCTGTTCTTTTTTATCCATTTGGATTTTAGTTTGTGCTTATATGCATGCGTTGAATTTGTTTATCAGGTATCTTAGCAGATAAAATCTTCCAAAGTGAATGTTACAGCTGCGGAATGGTGTTGGTAATGATTTAGAAGGTGATGGCAAAAAGGATGAAGGTAGTGGCGACTCAAAGAAAACGTGTTTGAGCACTGAATTAGTAGAGACAAAGTTTAAGGGTACAAAAAGTGGTCCTTTTATAGTAGGGGATTTGGAAGTATTAAAGCTTGGTAAGATGGTTAAAGATTTGAATTGCGTTAATGATGATGGATCTATCAGGCCCCTAGGGTATACAGCTACAAGGAAGTTTCCTTCATTAGCAGGTTATCTTTTTTGTTTTAAAGAGTCGAATAGTTCTTCTATGATAATTTTGCCATGAAAATTAATGCATTTATTTTGTTTTCCGCCAATAATCTGTCTTCTGGTTTAACAAATCTTTTTTCTTTTGGTGGCCATCCAGATCTCAGTGTATGTTCTGTATATAAGATGGAAGTTCTGCGGGATACTAGCAAACAAACCCAACCATTATTTAAAGTTTCTACAAATAATGGAGATCAGGTACTGCTTAATCAACTCTTTTTTTTCTTCTTTATTTTAGTTTGGTTCCCTTTGGTACTTTTTGTTAGCTGGGTCCTTTAAACTACACGCCTATAACTCGTTTTATTTAACTGCTATTGAGACTTCTTGGTATGCTCGTTCATTTGCTTCATTGTTATCTAGTCTTTGTTCTGATTGCTTGATGTGAAACTCTTTCATGCAGTATGATGGGGCGAATCCTTTAGCATGCTAGAATATATAATTCACGAAAAAATAAGACAGATGCATTCAAGCGTTTATGATAATTCATAGGCAGAAGCTGCATCTAAAAGCTTCTTCAAATCGGGTGCTGATATGTTTTGAGACTTATACACTCACCTAGAATTTCCTTGTCATATTATACAAGTATTGAACACATGTTATCCCCACCCTACCATGGCTTTACTAAGTATAAACTTCATGGTTTGGGATTGTTGTTGCAATAGTTAGGCTCACTCAATAAGATAGATTATTTTTTGCTAGATGAAATTAGTTTTCTAGCCTTGTATAATAGTCAATGTATTTATAGGGGACATCAAATTCGAAGTTGACATCAAAGAGCACATGCCACATGCCAGCTGGTTATAGACCCGTTCATGTTAAATGGAAGGACCTCGATAAGTGCAATGTCTGTCACATGGATGAGGTGAAAATTTTTCTTTGCTTTTTTACTGACTCTACAAACCAATGCAGTTTTTCTTTCATTATTTCAGACAAAATATAAAAATACACATTATTATCTGATATTATCAATCATCCTTTCAGGAATATGCCAACAATTTGTTCCTGCAGTGTGACAAGTGCAGAATGATGGTAAGCACTAAGCAGCATTATAATTGCTTATAGGAGTCACTTAATATCAAGTGTATTACGTTACATGACTACCACTGATCCTTCATTTATCTTTGCTTGTCCTCTATTTATTGTCATTTTGTAATTGATACTGAAATATATGTGCGGTCTATATAATCACAGGTTCATGGAAGATGTTACAGGGAACTAGAACCTGTTGATTGAGTCCTTTGGCTATGCAACTTGTGTCATCCAGGGGCACCTGAAGTTTCTACACCCTGCTGCCTTTGTCTAGTTACAGGTACTTGCTTATGTCACACTGAAGAACTGGGATCTATACTTTCAGCTTCTAAACTAAAGTACAAGTTATGATATACAATAATTAGAGATTCTAGAGAAAGCAAGCTCATGCTCATGATAGTCAGGATCACACATGAACTGAAATTTTCATAGGACCTCATGTGATAGTTGATGTATCACTGTTTTTGCAGGAGGTGCAACGAAACTTACAATAGATGGACGTTGGGCTCATCTTGCATGTGATATGTGGATACCAAGTTCTAGTCTTGTTTTTAAGTTTTGATTAATAATTTAAGATCTTAACATCTTCTCTTTTTCTGAAACTTGCTTATCTGATATTGAAAAAATGGAGGCAGTTGATGGAGCCAGGTGAAAGTTTCATGGCCTTCATTATACTAGTTAGAATCATCTTTACTTTAATTTGTTTATTGTATGTCACTGTTCTACCCTTGTATCTTACTTTGAGATGCTAATGCAGTGTTCAAAACCGTGTATTAAACATCAATATCTCATATTTATCACTTCTAGTATAAAATATACGCTAGTAAGATTAAATCTTCAATCCTTGCTCATAATTTGCACGCGTGAAGATATTTTTACAAAACATAAATAATCGTTTATTAAACACCAATATCTTCTATTTTTGTACTTCTAGTAAAAAAAATACGCTAGTAAGATCAAAGCTTTTGCACGCGTGAACATATTCTTACAAAAGTTAAATAATCATCTATTAAACATCAATATTGTTAGTGCAAATATTATGATATTTAATCTATACGATCTCTTTATGTTTTGGTAAGGACAAACATGTGACTTGTAATACGTAACGTAAAGTGCGCAAGTTACTCGTAATCACAAATAATCAATGCATACATGCATCAACATCTCTAGACGTCTCAAGTATGCATCAAGATGGACATTGGTTTACACTCGACGTAAATCACATAAGGTATGTACAAACAAGCATTAAACTTGTAGGATGATCAAAGAAATAAGTTTTTGTCTTAAACTTTACATTTTTATAAATGTAACAAAATAACTTTTTCAAAACTTAATTAGACAAATTATTTTTGAATTATAAAGAAATGTTTTATGTTGTAATTATTTCAAAATTCAAAATCTGGTTCTTTTCCCCCCAAAACATGTTACACTTTTACCAGACAAGTTTGTCACCACAAAAAGACAAAAACAGGAGCGTCTGTCGGGGCGGTCCCTTAAATAGGCCGGCGGCCCCCTTAAATACCGGCGGCCCCCTAATATATCTGGGACCGCCGTTTCCTGACAGGCTGTTTTTCAGCTCCTATAAATAGTGGGTCACCTCCAACTATTTTCATAACCCTTTTGCACGATTTTCTTTCAGTTCTTTCTCTCTCTAGATCTCACTAAATCTCTCTAAATCTTTGATCATTCAACTTGGTTAATCTTGTTTAAATGTGATCAAATCTTCTATCCTTTCCTCCTTTCCTCAAGTGCAAGAGAAGAAACTTCGCGTCATCGTCAGATCGTAAGTTATGTAGTCTAGTTAGTCCATTTGTAACATTTGTTACATATAGATCGAGTCCATGTCTTCCAATCTTTAGTAGTGTGTAGATCCAAATGATATATATATTTGGATGGGTTGATTGTGGGTTGGTTAGTATTTTAGGCCTTAAAATACATTGGTGAAGTGGTAGATTGGTTCTAGCTAAGATTAGGACTCGACATTTAGCTTAGTGTCGGAAAATAATGTAAGCGACGCGGTTTATGTGTTTAGGCCATAAAACACAAGGTTTGTTATGTTGGGCCATAAAACATAACGGGTTTGGTTGTACCCGAAGAAGGACTCGACATCTAGCTTAGTGTCGGAAAATAATGTAAGCATTGGTATAAGGTTTTCTCCGCCGAAAGGGAGCTTGTTGATTAGTGAAGTAACTCTCGAGTTGGATACTCGAGGAGTGGAGTAGGGCGAAGAGGAGCTTCGTGACCGAACCACTATAAATCATCGTGTCGGTTTGCATTTTCTTTTACCTTTCTCTTTACTTATGTCTTTACATTTATCGCTTTACTTTTACACTTGCATTGTGCTTATGATTGTGTGAATTGTTGTGTATGTTGTGTTAGTCATGGTTGTGTAG
The DNA here is from genome assembly GCA_026074375.1 of Tanacetum coccineum. NCBI lineage: Eukaryota > Viridiplantae > Streptophyta > Magnoliopsida > Asterales > Asteraceae > Tanacetum > Tanacetum coccineum. The sequence goes on along the minus strand of BQNB010028214.1, from coordinate 32,417 downwards.
CTCTTTGTAGTAAACATTGTGAGTGTGGATATATTGGTAGAATATGCGCTAGTAATTGTAAATTCATTATCGACACTTCTCATATTGCGTCAAACTTGATTGGTGATTTGATACAAATGATCTAGTCCGAAAACCTCTTCTGGAGGCGGTCCCTTTAAATAGGGCGCCCCCCTGATGTACTAGGCGGCCCCTATATATTTATGGGACCGCCGGCAGAGAGTGATATAATCTTTGATCTTAAATTTTTTAAAGGAAACGTATTCACCCCCTCTACGGTTTCCACAATTGATATCAGAGCCACGTCGCTCTAGTTTTTAAAACAAATGGTTTTTAAAATAGAGTGTGATCCATGTATCAAATTACAAATGAATGGGGATTAAATATGAAAAGTGTTATGTTGTTTGATTCGTACTAGTTTTGTTATTAAATATACTTCGTATACTAGCTTGAAGGAAATTTTTCTCAAAAGAACTTGGAAGTGTTAACTTATGTTTGTCTAAGTCGTAAGAGTAGAAATAATGTCTAAAACACGTATTTCATGTGCTGAAACAACTTTCTGAAGTCCTACGTCCCTACATTAAGTCACCAAATGATTTTATACTAAAAACGTGTTTTTGGGTCTCTGGTGGCGGTCCCATAAATGCTAGGGCGGCTCCCAAATATATATGGGGGCCGTCACCTTTATGGGGGCCGTCTGTCTGTTTTAGTATATTTTGGTAAACTTTAAAAAATCATATAAAATTAACCGTAAGTCCGTAGAAATCGTGCCATCCGACATTTCGAAGATAATTGAGTCTACTTTCATTTAAAAATACTTTCAAGTCTTCATTCTAAACTTAAATAAGTCAGAATTGCAAAATACTACATAGTTGTCAAGACTTTGAGTTCCGTTTTAACGTAAAACTTGTATTTTATATTTTCCTTTGAGTCGGGCATTTCTAATTGATATATATTTGAAAAATAGTGTATTTGTCCTTTCAAAATATTGATCTTAATTAATTTTTGAAATGGGGAGGAACTATTTTATTTTCAAATCAAATCAAGCTAAGTATACATCGTTATATCTAATATACAAAACAACGACGAATATCCTTATGTGTATGCTAGATGATTATGTGTGTTTACTTTTGTTTCAACTTGGTTAATAGTTATTAATAAGTAATCATTACTTTTTTGAGCTAATTATATATCTAAACACATGCGCCATGTATGCTATTTGTATGTTACTAGTTTTTGGATTATGCCTAATAGGAATTACGCTAGATTTCTTGCGTTAAGTTGCAAAATTGTTTGTGCATTGCATATAGGCATAGATCACTATATTTACAAGTGTTACATAAACATCTTGTAGATCATTTTGAGTGTAGTAACCCACTTAGGAATGAGAGTTTAATAGTTTGTCAAGTGTGTGGAAAAATAATGTCCTAAGATCATATGTTAAAACCCATCATGAAAATATTTCCAACACATTATCTCTCTTTCAACAAAATGTCTAAATATTTTCATCATCTTGCGTTGTTTGACCTCGGGTTGGTTAAACAAAATAAAAGATTGTATTAATACATTGGTAATTAAGTAAAAGAAAATATATTTTTTAAACTTTGCTTGTGCTTGCATTGTTCTAACACACACACATAATTATATTCTTTTTATAAACATATAGTGTTTTACAAAAGATGTGTGTTGTATTAAAATGGTTAGAAAAATCATTCATATACTAATAAAATGTCAAAAACTATGCATACTATGCATAACAACAAATAGTTTTTCGCACACGCAAAATATATCACAATCTTGAAGTAAGAAATTAACTTGTCATTATTCATCAACCTCACACTTACAACTAGTCTTAGGATTAGTGGAACACACTATGAAAATCTTTATTTGTCTTCTTTTAAAAGAGTGTTCGTGAGGGTCAAGAAAGATTTTGAATATATATCAACTCATTATTCAGACTATGATTGATGTTATTATCGAATCTAATTGACAAGTTTTCGAGTATGGACAAGAAATTGGATTCTTATTTGTCTAGCTTTAAGATTATATCAAAATATAATAAGAGATATTATCTTAAACCTACATACTCAATCACACTCGATTAATATGAAAATAATGACATCCTTTTCTAAGACGATAAGAATATGCATCGGATCATAACTCACACATATGTAGATGAAGTCATATTGAGTCTACTTGTCCAATAGGTGTGTTCCAAATATTTGGCAAATATATGCATAAAATACACAATGAAGTAGGATTGATGACTTGAATATTTTGTCTAAAATATTCAAGTAATTTACCTTGCAATGCAATTGGTAAAGTCGTCATCTCTGAAATGCCAAACACGAGCAAACGCACAAGATATGTAACTTTGCTCAAACAATTCAAAAGCACAACTCAAAACTCAAACTATCTTTTCATCAAAACTCTCTCTTACTTTATCAAATAAGCATAATATATCTTCTTCACCAAATGAGAACACTTTAACCATCTAAGGTTAGGATTATGAAGAACTGAACATATTCCACAAACCATTTTTGTGTTTTCTTTCAATAAGTGATCGTGAGAGGATTTTGAATATAAAGATGATTACTATTCAAACGATAATCAATCTCATCATTCAATCTAATTACAAAATTAGAATATAAACATGAAATCAAGACTAGGATTTATCTAGATCATGGAAATATTAATTGATATGTGAGAAATCAAATATATTTTATATATAAAAAATGACCCTTAAATGATTAAAATATTCAAAAATATGCTTGTATTTGTGTATTTTGCTGTTTGTGAATATATAGGTACGGATATTGCAAAAATACAAGAAAACGGTCAAAATCAGACAAACACGGACACGAGAACGGATAGAGTACACAAAAGCCAGAAGTTACTAGCAAAAGGTCAACATAGTCAATCCTTGGTCAACATAGGTCAACCACAAAAGGCCAAAACCCTCAAAATTCCCAAAAGAGCCTTATTGTTAAATTAAATTCATAAAAAGTCCCAAAAACCCTAACACCGTTAGTCCTTTGTTATTAAAGGGACTAACGATCATTATCCCTTTATAACAAAACCCTTAAAAACCAAAACACCCGGCCCAATCCTTTATTATAAAACCGGGCCCAAGTCAACACCCCATACCCACTTAGCCAAACAACGTTATAAAAAGAAAAGAAAAAGGCACGGGAAAAGTTGTTTTACTGTTCATCGTTGTTCTCACCAATTACCCTGTTAATACAAAGGGCAAATCTCAATTAATGACGTGGCTATAAGATTCGAGTGCTATGCGACATGTTAGCAAAAAGAAATGTCACAAGAGAGCTCTCATTGGTCAAGATGTCAAGGGGAATGACACATTGGCTTTAAACAAACACACAAGGAATGGATTTTTATACTAAAACTAAGCCTAAAGAAGCACAACAGCCTCTGATACACGGATTGCCATGCTGGCAATCCATGTGATCATATTTTGATCTAACAGACAAGATTGGGCAGCTAATGATTGGAAGCAAAGAAGGGACAGGATCATTTGGAGCGTCTAACAGACTTGAAGACCTAGAATCTTCCTTTTCCTGCCATAAATACAAGCATCCTTTCACTCACAAAGGGGCATCTAGGAGTAGTCTTTTTAGCTAGCTTAATATAATTTTAATGTAACTTTTATAAATGTCATTTTAGCTTATCAATGTAATTTTTCATTTCAAATCTTGTAATCAGTTTTCATATTAATAAAAAGTCAAGTTTCGTATTGAGCTATTGTTAAAAGTTGTTTTTACCTTGATGCAAAATGGTCGAATAAGCTCTCTGGTGTTTACTTAAGCTCAATAAGCTCTTAAATCTACTCATAAGCTAGTTGTTTACTTAGTAAAACCATTAAAGCTTTACTGAGCTTATAACTCTCAAAATTTACCCTTAAAAATTACCTCAGATTAACATAGAAGGGAAGTCAATCATGGAAGGACTTCCAGGACCTCACCAGCTTATCACTTGATAAGCTGGAGCTTGTTGATAGCTCATTTGAGTTTAATCTTAGCCTTGTTTAGAGCAAAGGCTCCTGTAAGTTTCTTCTTTACATTCTAGCTTAAATTTATACTTTTAGCTTTAATCTGCTTATTGTGATTATTGTATGCTTATTTAGTTTAGATCTGCTTATTACTGCTTATCTTAGTCATTTAATGCTTAATATGTTCTTTAGTTAGCTTAGATTTTAATTTGATTGCTATTTTATAAAATCTGTCATAAAATTATGAAAAACTAAAAAAATTAGCATTAGCTTATAGATTATCATTTCTGCTTATCTAGTTTGCTTAAATCTTCTTATCAGGTCTTTTATTAGCTTATTATACTCGTATTTCCCTAGATGCTCTATGCAAATTAATATCTATGGCATTTTCTAAAGCCTAAAGCGCACATCTAACTCAAGAAGCAACATTAAAAGGATCTACAATCTAAGTTTCATACAATCATAAGTAAATAAAGTAAGAGAGAGTTGCACCAAGAGAGGGGTGGGTTTTGGCTCGTTTTAGGCCTTCACGCCAAATTTAGAATATTTAATTATATTTCAAAATTAGGGGTTAAAGGATAACGGGTGTTATGGGTTTGTTTAGTTTAAGGACTAACGGTGTTTGTCCTTGGGGACTAACAGTGTAAATCTCCAAGGACTGGTGGAGTAAAAGGTCAAGGACTAACGGTGTTAGTCCCAAAGGATTAACGGTGTCATGTCTTGGGTTAACGGGCGTTTGGTATTAGACTTGGGCTTGTTTTGGGCCGGTTTAAGGATTAAAAGGATTTTGGGATTTTTATTGTTTAAAGCATTTGTATAAATAGCATAATGGGTTGACTTGGCCTATTAACTTGGGTTGGGTTGACCCACTAAGATGCATACGTCTTCGGCTTTGGTTTTCCACGCTCTTTTCAATCCCGTACTCGGTTTTGTCTGGTTTTTCCTTCGTTTTTGTCTTTTTGTGAATATCCGTTACCTGCACAGTACATAACATAAAACAAGCATATATTTGGCATTTTATGTCCGTTTTTGGTTATTTAAGCTCGTTTTATTAAGAAAAAAGGATGTGTATTTAAGCACATACCAAATCCCCTCATACTAAACTATTGCTGTGTCCTCATACAATGAAATAAATCCATGTTTAAAAAACCAAAAATTTCAATCTCCTTAAATTAAATACCTTGAAAAGTAACAAAGTGTAAAGTTTAAAGGGATTAAGAAATTACTAGTTTTTTAAACACTCCTCATTCATCATTTTCTTTTTTGCACACATATTTTTCTTATTTTCCATTATAGACAACATGCTTGACTTTCATTATTGATCATAACTTTTAGGATTACTAAATAAGAAACACCTCAATCCTAAAGTGCCCTAGAAGGATAAATTCATCGTCCTTGATTTTTCACTTATTCCTAAACTAAGCTTAAAAATGAAATCATTGTTAATTACAAGTTAGGATGCTAACGCTACTCATATTTGCAATTTGTGTAAAACTTTTCCTCTTGACAGATATTATATATTAAGGTGTGTGTGCTCTGTTTGAATTTTGACCATCAAACCCACGTTTTTAGATAGTTATAACCTTTTCAAGTTTCACGTTCCACTTTCAGTTATATGAATTCAGAGGTGAGATTGTCCCATGTAGGAATATTTTTTCTCGGAACATCCCAACCTCGTCGGCTAAGTATCCAGGCTTTTGACACCCCTTAGAGAATAATTTGTCGAGATTCTCTGACTTTTGAATCCTTTACTAAAAAATTTCCATAAAACTTAGTAAGTTTATAACTCAAAGCAAGCTAATTCCTCTAAAATTAAGACATTGTAGGTAAGTTAATTCCTTTTGAGTTACTTTCTTCTCGGAACCTCCCGAACTCATCGATCAAGTGCCCAGGCTTTTGACACCTCACAGAGAATACTGATCAGAATTAACAAACCTCTGGTTTCAATGTTTTGTAGGGATTAACATGTTTAAGTTCAAAGGAATATTTAAATTTTAGAGAAAGACATTTTCCCTTTATTTATTAAGCAACATATACTAGCAATATTATTATATTTTTCATATCATTTTCATTTTTTTTTCATTTTTTTCATTTTTTTGCAACATTTATATTTACTCCATATACAAGGAAAATTTCTTTTTAGAAAATAAAAATATATTTTTAACCAAAAACTCTTATTTATCAATTCATCGATAAAGCTTTTTACTCTAAAAATGTTGATCTTAACAGACTTTTAAGAGTGATAAAACTCTAACTTGTCTTTAAAAAAGAGCACGTATTATTAGTCATTTTAGAAGCTACTGGGAGAAAAAGCTACAAATTACCCTTATGAGCCTTTAAGATTTCCAAGTAATCCTTGCTTCGCATTCCAACTTATATTTAACTTTATTATTTCTCGTTCTTCGCAAATTTAAAATCTTTAATAAAAAGATCCACGAATGCTTAGCCAAATAAAATTAATCTTTGCATATTTAAAGTCATTTATGGAAACTTGCAAAATCTTGGCCTTTTGGGCTAGAATTCGCAATTTAAAGCTTCTTGTATAAAAGGCTAGCAAAAGCTTATACATTAATAAAGGTTAAGGGAGTAAGCTAGACCTCAACATGCTTGATCAAGTTAAAAATTATTCTTATTCTTACCAACGGAAAGTCAACATTTGTGATAAACACTTATTTTATTTTTGCAAAATTTTTAAATTTTGGCCTAAAATCACATTTTTTTTGTATTTTCTTGGTAAAATGGGGTTACGTGAAAGACATAGACAAATGCAAGTGGGATCAAATCGATAGATTCCCCCTCATACTAAAACGATACATTGTCCTTAATGTGGGGGTTTCCACCCCGCTCATACTAATTTCAATGTATATTCCAAATATAAAAGGGAATCTCACGTAATCTAAAGCCGATTATTAATTATGCCAAAGACTAAACGTTAGTCAATAAGATCAAAGATATATGATTCCCAAAATAAGCACGCAAAAGAATAAAGATAGAGTGAGCGTTGGACAAAACCACGAGCACGAGAGTCTTCATAATTTGGGTAATCCTGACAATCATCACAGACAACAAAAACATAAGATTGGAAGAGGCGAGCCCCCTCACGTCATACTTTTTAGAAAATAGAAAAAAGACAGAAACACGTGTTGCCTCCCGACAAGCGCTATGTTTTAGTTAACCGAGTCACGAGCTTGACTCGACCCTGAATTTAATTATCCATGGGGAAGGTTTGGATATCCAGGACAACCATGGGTGGTATGTCCCCTCCAAAGTAATGTTTAAGTCTATGACCGTTCACCTTGAAGTTAGGTCAGTTGGTTGAAGATAACTCAACGGTACCATACGGGAAAACTTGGGTGACGGTGAACGGTCCGGTCCAGCGGGTCTTAAGCTTGCCCGAGAAAATATTTAATCAAGAATTAAAGAGAAGGACTCGATCACCAACGTTAAAAACGCGGTTCTTAATTTTGGAGTCGTGAATCTTCTTTGTTTTCTCTTTGTAGATTAAAAAGTTCTCGTAAGCTTGATCATGAAGTTGATTAAGTTCATTCGTTTGAACTTTCCGGTGATCACCCGCGGTCTTAAGATCGAAGTAGCAATGCTTCAATGCCCAATATGCCTTATGTTCAAGCTCGATGGGAAGATGACAAGCCTTTCCGTACACAAGCTTATAAGGAGTGTACCCAATGGGTGTCTTAAATGCGGTACGGAAAGTCCATAATGCATCTTCTAACTTATCGGACCAAGAAGCACGGTTTTCACCTACGGTTCTTTCTAATATACGTTTCAAACCACGATTTGAAACCTCAACTTTCCCACTAGTTTTTGGATGATACGTGGTAGAAAGTCAGTGGGTAACCTCATATTTAAGCATGACTTTTACGAATTGGTCATTATAAAAATGAGTATCGCGATCACTAATAATAGCACGAGGAGTTCCAAAACGGGCGAAGAGATATTTTAAGAACTTACAAACAACTCGGGAATCATTAGTGGGGAGCGCTTTCGCTTCCACCCATTTAGACAAGTAGTCTACTGCCACAAAAATGTACTTGTTCCCTCGAGAAGACGAGAACGGGCCCATAAATTCGATGCCCTATATGTCAAAGATCTCGCAAACTTGAATTGTATTTTGAGGCATCTCATCACGTTGCGAGATTTTGCCTTGACGTTGACAAGCGTCACACCGTGTGACCAAGTCATGGGCATCTCGATAAATTGTCGGCCAATAGAAACCAGAATCAAAGACTTTTTTATCGGTTTAGTTGACACCATGATGTCCCCCGGTGAGTCTATTATGGCAGGTCGTGAGGATATCAACGGCTTCTTAGCCGTATACACACCGTCTAATCACTTGATCCGCAAAAATCCTAAACAAGTAGGGGTTATCCCAAAAATAATGCTTAACATCCTTATAGAATTTCTTCTTTTGTTGGGACGACATCCCTTTTACAATAAAGTTCCCTGCGTGGTAATTTGCAATATCGGTAAACCATGGGGTGTTAGAATCACCATGAAAAGTCACAATCCCAAGTGTCTCGAGAGGAAATGTTTTGGTAATTTCCTTTTTCTCAGGATCACTTTAATGGGGATTCTCTAGTCTAGACAAGGGGTCGGCTGCTAGATTCTTTGCTCCTTTTTTTATCACGGATAATGACATCAAATTCTTGGAGGAGAAGAATCTAACGGAGCAATCTTGGTTTAGCATCTTGCTTAGTGAGAAAATACTTGAGAGCCGAGTGGTCTGTATACACTATGGTCTTTGACAAGACTAGATAAGGTCAGAATTTCTCAAAAGCATACACCACGGCTAATAATTCTTTTTCCGTTATGGTGTAATAAGCTTGGGCATCGGTCATAGTCTTGCTCGCATAGTGTATTGGCTGAAAATGTTTGGTCTTTCGTTGCCACAGGACTGCTCCTACTGCAAAGTTACTAGCATCACATATAATTTCAAAGGGCAAGTCCCAATCGGGGGCAACTAATATCAGAGCTTCAGTTAATTTCTTCTTAAGCATCTCAAACGCCTCTCTACACTCGGTTAAGAAAATGAATGAAGTCTCTTTTTCAAGAAGATGGGTCATCGGCCGGACGATTTTAGAAAAATCTTGAATAAATAGACGATAAAACCCAGCGTGACCTAGAAAACTCCAAATTCCTTTGACGGACGTGAGAGGAGGTAATTTTGTAATAACATCAACTTTTGCCCTATCTACCTCAATCCCAGATTTTGAAATCTTGTGGCCGAGGACAATGCCCTCTTTGACCATGAAGTGGTACTTCTCCTAATTTAGAACAAGATTGGTGTCTTCGCACCTTTTGAGCATTTTTGTCTAAATGGGAGAGGAAAATGAGAAGGAATCCCCGAAGACCGAGAAATCATCCATGAAGACTTCCATTGTTTCCTCGATCATGTCGTGGAAAATGGCCATGTTAGGAATTATATTTGAGTTGATAAGACAAAACACGAATGAAACAAGATGGAAACAAAAGGACCAAAGTCGTCATTGTGGGATTCTACAAGATGTAGAATAAAATAAAGAATTGGTCAAAAAGAGATAATGATGAAGAGATAAAGATGAATATTTAATTTGGTCAAAGATGAATATTTAATTTGGTCAAAATGAAGATTTGGTCAAAGATGTATATTTAATTTGGTCAAAATAAATATTTCGTCATTAATATCTTTTAATAGTTTCCATGTAAAGCCTTGACTCCTTATGCTATAAAAGGAGGTATAGGCATATTGTTTTGGGATCCAGAAAAGTGTGTGTGTGTACACTGGATCAATGTAGACGTCTAGTATAGTGGAGGTGTAGCCTCAAGGATCTTTGATCCCTGTTACAGTTCATTGATGTAACCGTATTATCTTGATCAAATAATATTGGGGCTGTGGAGAATGTTTGGTAAAACCTTGTTCATATCTTTGTTCTTATTCCGCTTTGTTTTTATAACTTATGAACATTGATATTATCCTAGATAAAGGTCTAAACAACCTGAGCTACAACGATCTAAGGAGATCTTATTGGTTTCCACAATTGGTATCAGAGCCTGGTGGCTCTCGATCTAGGATTACAAGGTTTTTGAAGAAACCCTAAAACCCTAAATTTCAAGAAACCGATTTGTGGTAAAAGTTTTATGAGGTTTTGGAGTTAAATTTCTATAACAATCTTTATGATCGTCCTCTCTACCTTTTTGGTATGCAATACGATCTTCAAGTATTGTTATTATTCAAGGGTTTCTTGGTATAATTAGTTTTTGGTTCTTAATTGAATAAAAGGCTTGTTTTGGTGATTTATTGATTAATTGATTACGAAGATGATTGTTTATTGCTTATTTGAAGATGAAGTGGAATTTTTCAGATGTGTGTTCTTATTATATCTTTTGGTCTTGAAGATAACTTGCTTGGTTATATACGGTTTATGATGAAGACTTGATAAAACTAGTTTTTACCTGATGTAAGGAGATACATTGTAGTACTCACAGGTATTTACTATCACTTGGCTTAGTGACTCATGTATAGGCATGCGGATTTATCAAGAGATCGAGGTCTACTCATAAAACGAAGAAGAAGATTATGAGTTCTTATCATATTATAGTGCAAGACATAAGATACAAATTTGGGATATTCTACTTCTACATCAAGTTCGTTATACTTAATTTTTCTTCATCAGTAATCATTACATAGAGCCTACAGAATTGAAGATTCAAGAAATGGTTAACATATGGGTTTCAGGGGAAGCTTAATGTTAAAATGTTTAACCATTTATATGTTACATCAAGATGAAGGTTTTTACTACTGCTAGCCTTTGTTACTACTGCTAGTGTAAGTTTCTACTGCTCAAGTTCATTTTTCTTAAGGTGCGTAATGGAGGGAAATTTGGGACATTGGAATACTTGGATTGGAAGTGTAATATTGGTTTGTGGTTGTGAAGATCAAAGTTGCATACTTTAGTCTCCTATTTGATATTGACAAAAAGGGGAAGAAGATTTGATGATTTGCAACTTGTTGATTCTTGGTGGTATAGTATGGATTAAGGGGAAGTTTCATTCATATATCAACTTCAGGGGAAGTTCGTGCTTATTTGGTTTTGTCATTATCAACTAGGGGAAGATTGTTGGGAATTATATTTGAGTTGATAAGACAAAACACGAATGAAACAAGATGGAAACAAAAGGACCAAAGTCGTCATTTGTAGTCAAAGAATACTACAAAAGATAAGAATTGAAAGATTTGGTCAAAGATAATGATGGAATAACTAATTGATTTTATCATTATTATCATTATTAGTTTCCTTGTAAGCCTAGGACCCCTTATGCTATAAAAGGAGGTCCAGGTATTTAGAAAAAGAATAAAGATAAAAAGATGTAAACACTAAAAGGTGTGTGTGTGTCAAGGCATCATCCCTAATAAAGGTTCCTAGGGTTTAGAGTTAGTTTTGTAGTTGTACAACAAGAAGTAGATGCTAGCATAAGTAGTGTAGCCTCAAGAATCTTATGATTCCTATTACAATTTGTTGATGTAACCGTATTATCTTGATCAAATAATATTGGGGCTGTGGTGAATGTTTGGTAAAACCTTGTTTGATAACTTATTGTTCTTTATTATTCCGCTGCGTATATAAGTTATTTGTAAAACATATCCTAGATGGGTTAAACGATCTTCTTAATTATTTCAGATAGTAACCCGGTCATCATTTTAAAGGAAAGTATTTCAAGAAGAAAACTTGACCTCTCAACGGGAATTTATTCTCGGGCATGGTCTACTTTATGACCATGCAAAGGCTTGTGATTACTTTGCATCATAACCCGTGCTTCCTATATAACCATACGTGTACGTGTCAGTGCACTTATGTGTCAAAATAAGAGAAATCTTATTTTTATTGGTAAAAAGTTGTCTTCATAATGAATCAGTGTTTTCAGTAATCACAAAAAGATTTTCAAAGACAATTCGACCACTCAAACAATGACAACAACTCTTTAAATAGAAAACGGGTCATTATTTGAGGGGGAGAAAGTGTCATCCAATAATCTTTTAAAACAGTCTTTCAAAATAAGTCATGGAATAAACGGATAAAGTTTTGAATAATGACGGATAATAATTTCAAGGGGAGTTAATTTATATTAACTACAAGAGCTTTAGATGTCATTTGTTTCAAACTTTAGGGACTTATTTGCAATATAAGACTTAGTGAGTATAGGCCTTAAACTACATTCGATCAATATTGCCAACACACCTCATAGATTTAAAAGACTTATAAATGCTTTGGAAATTACTTCATAGTTTATAAAAGCTTGAAATTGATTCTCAACGGACAAATTTAATTATTTTTAATTATACAAAACACGATCTCGAATATGTATGCGTATAAGGTTTGCTGATTCCGATTGTCCGTAACCAGCAAGGGGGAAGGAATAGATGGATACTGATAGTGTCCATGGTCCTTCTTTTTAAGGTTAGCTTTCCTTTTGTCTTTTTTGAGGTAGCTTCTTTTGAGATTTTTAGGTTATGTTGATCTTTCGGGTGCACTATTTCAATCACATTAGGAAGAACATCTCGTCATTAGCCAGTATGCATCATTTGAGTCCCCAGGGGGAAGTGTTGGGAGTATAATTATTTAAAACGTGAGAAAAGTTCTTTCTGATTCAATAAAGGCTTCCTTAAACGGTCAATCCCTAAGCTTATTCTTAAAAGAAGTAGAAATATTTGATAAAAGAGGTACACATAGGTATGATGATTCCTTAAGTCAGTCAGTATTCTGCAGAAAGAAATGAGTACATTTGGGACTTAGTTGACTTAGGTGCTATCATTTCGACTACTTAGAGGGAATAATTGTGACATTTGGGACTTAGTTGACTTTGGTGTTACAATTTGTATCATAACTATCCTAAGAGAGAAATGCGCTCATCCGGGACTTAATTGACTTTGGTGTTGCGGTATCAAGTTCTTGAAAGGGTTAATTGTGTACTTCAGATATCTGGGCTTTATACATTAAGACTGCTTGATGCGGCTTGCAAGAAAGTTCTGAATCTACTCAAGAAAGGATTGCTGGTTTAGGGGGAAGCTAAGACAACATCAACACCAACCACACAAGCTCAAGTTACATATGTATCTGAATCTGTTCTATCCTCGAAGTTTGATGCAAAGACTTTCATAACTTGGAAAGAAAGTTAAAGCAACGCTGAAGAGTGCTTGGACAGAGAAAGATCAGATTGACAACCTCTTGAAAGAAAGAAGGTTAATGAGGAGCTTGGAAAAGTTCGTTGGTGGAAAATTGTACGAAGGAGACCTACGGCTGCGACAAAAGAACCATATGATTCTATCATATGATGTTCTCATCAATCAGGTCAAACCTCGTACATAATAATCATGTGATTGTATGTAGTGTAGACTTTATGGTGATATTAAGGAGTGCTCGAGTACAAAATTTTCAAGAATTTCTTAGTAAATTCAAAAAATTTCAAATTATTGTACTCAGCACTATCTTATATACCCTCATAAATTAAGAGGGAGCATTAAAATGTTCCTAATAGATAGTATATAACATTTTTTTCCTAAAAGGTTACTCAATTGATATCCAAAATATCAAGGGGTTAACATCTTTGATAAGGGGAGAAAATGTGATTAACCTGGATCTAACTTGTATTGAAAGATGTGATCAAATAAAATAGACTTAATGCACTCCACACCTAGCATGTACTACGATTACGATGCACATGTTAAGGGGGAGCTTTTAGTGATAATGAAAAACTCTCAAAGTTTAAACCTTTTAATATTTATATCAAACACTTTGATTGAACTTTTCAATGATTTTGGTTCTGATCGTGATGGAATACTTAAAAGACCGACCATGTATGTTAATTTATGGAGATATAAGGTGGTTAGGCATAGGTATTAAATCCAATGATCCAACCAGAACCGGAGGGATCTACCCAGGGATATCCACTAGTTAGTGTAGAAGTCCTTAGGTATGATAAAAGGAGTAAAGTGAGATTAAGGGAAGAATGCAGACTGAGATGGATCTAACACTGGAACAAACCTAACAAGGAGTTAGTTATGAAGTCTCGGTAAGCATTGAAGGGGTTGAAAAATGAAAAAGAAATGTAAGGATAAAGGGTGTAAAGAAAGAAGCCCTTCATACACTTAGGCAGAAACCGGGTCAATACATAAACTGTCGGAAACACTAAGATGTTGTCCGACATTAAAGACAGTCATGGACCTAGTGACGCTATGCACAACCCTTCCCAGCCACTCAAAGTCGGAAAGACTTTATTTCAAAACTCATAGAGATTCACACATTTCTATCAACTCTCTCACTCCGAGTAAGTTGATATTGAAAAGGTGACACTCAGCTCCAGCCTCCGATCACTAAAATTAAAGTGTACTATTGAGTCTAGAGCCAAAAAGAGATCATCCATAAATCTCATTAGGACACTTGTCAAATTAAGCTTGCTAAATCACACAATGTGAATAACAAGATATATACTAAGAGTCCTACGCATTATCCTTGTGATTTTGCCAGAACATCCGAGTGATTTCATTCAAAATGAAGATGGAAATCCTGCTTGAGTCAACATCAAACAAGCTCATGGTAGGTGACTTGTGCAATTCCTTTTGAATCAAACTTGTGACAACTGGAAAGAAACGATGGTGCGATTATATAAGAATTAAACTTGTTCCTGGTTATGAATTGACGATTGATGATGAATTTTGAAATGATTAACACTCTCGATGTGTCACAAAACCACTTTAGCAAGTGACATGTCAATTGATTTTAAAATTAATTTTTTACTTCAATCGGTGAGATAGTAACTCGCTGGTTCACTCTTATCGTGCTGTCTGCTTTGAGACGTTCCAATAATGAGAACATGCTGAGTTTGATGAATCAAATACACATGTGTTAGAAAGATTCTATACTTTAGCTGAAAATCCTGTCAAGGAGATTCTTCTTAAATTGAATCTACCTGATCATACGTCGATCCTCACAGATTCAAAGGTTACTCCAACCAAACACGGGCGAATGACAAAGCAATATTCGTCCCCCTGCTTTATTGCTAACTGTTTTATTACAAGAAACTTAAAGATGGAGGTGTACCTGATTCCAGCTGACTCACAAGATTCATAGCCACATGCTCATACCCGACCGACAATCATAAAGACATCATGAAAGCTCAAGTGCATGTTTCAAGACTTCCGCTACTCTGATACCGTACATCTTTCTTGAAGTGACAAAGTATTAAGGTCAAAGAATTTTAAAGAAGTTTCTGTCACTCTGATACTGAACGTCTTTCTCGAAGGGACAAAGTGTTAAAGTTAAAGAATTTCAAGAAAGATGCAACATTAAAGCATTTCAAGTAAACAAATCAAGAAAGGTATGAGCATGTAGGTCCAAAGTCACAAGTTTTACAAGATGGCAAAGTTCATTAAGATGGCAAAGAGATTATGCTTGGTTGATGATCTCAAGATGCTTAAGATCACACTCTCACATACAAGTTAAAGATAAAGGAACAAGCTCGATCCCAAAGTCACTAATCACTACAACATATTCACAAGAGTAAAACTAGAATTGAAGTTAAAGACTACGAGCTGAGGACTAAAGATAAAGCATAGTATGCTAGGATTATATTTTTTGTAAATTGGAGTGACCTCCCTTAGGGGGAGATTGTTAGGATCAAGAAAAGTCTCGATCACTTCCAATATTTACTAGTCAAAACCTGTAGTTAGATATGTTAATAATATTAAGCTAATATGGCCCAAGGCCCATGGTAAGCCCATCAATAGGCCCCATGGCCGGCCAAACTAGTGTATAAATACCCTCTCCAGTGTTTTTGTTGTCTGTGATGATTGTCAGGATTACCCAGATTATGAAGACTCTCGTGCTCGTGGTTTTGTCCAACGCTCACTCTATCTTTATTCTTTTGCATGCTTATTTTGGGAATCCTATCTCCTTGATCTTATTGACTAACGTTTAATCTTTGGCATAATTAATAAACGGCTTTAGATTTACGTGAGATTCCCTTTTATATTAGGAATATACATTGAAATTAGTATGAGGGGGTGGCAACCCCCACATTGAGGACAATGTATCGTTCTAGCATGAGGGGGGAATCTATCGATTTGATCCCACTTGCATTTGTCTATTTCTTTCACGTAACCCCCTTTTACCAAGAAAATACAAAAAATGTGATTTTAGGCCAAAATTTAAAAATTTTGCAAAAATAAAATAAGTGTTTATCACAAATGTTGACTTTCTGTTGGTGAGGATAAGAATAATTTTTGACTTGACCGAGCATGTTGAGCTCTAGCTTACTCCCTTAACCTTTATAAATGTATAAGCTTTTGCTAGTCTTTTATACAAGAAGCTTTAAAATGCGAATTCTAGCCCAAAAGGCCAAGATTTTACAAGTTTCCATAAATGACTTTAAATATGCAAAGCTTAATTTTATTTGGCTAAGCATTCACGGATCTTTTTATTAAAGATTTTAAATTTGCGAAGAACGAGAAATGATAGAGTGAAATATAAGTTGGAATGCTAAACAAGGATTAGTTGGAAATCTTAAAAGCTCATGAGTGTAATTTGTGGCTTTTTCTCCCAGTAGCTTCTAAAATGACTAATAATACGTGCTCTTTTTGAAAGACAAGTTAGAGTTTTATCACTCTTAAAAGTCCGTTAAGATCAACATTTTTAGAGTAAAAAGCTTTATCGATGAATTGATAAATAAGAGTTTTTGATCAAAAATATGTTTTAATTTTCTAAAAAGAAATTTTCCCTGTATACGGTGTAAATATAAATGTTGCAAAAAAATGAAAATGATGTGAAAAATATAATAATGTTGCTAGTATAAGTTGCTTAATAAATAAAGGGAAAATGTCTTTTTCTAAAATTTAAACATTCTTTTGAACTTAAACTTGTTAATCCCTACAAAAACTTTGCAACTGGAACTGTTTGTATTCTGATCAGTTTATCCTCTTGTGAGGTGTCAAAAGCTGACACCTGACCGATGTGTCAGGAGGTTCCGAGAAGAAACTCACTATAAATGATTAACTTACCTATAATGTCTTATTTTGGGAGGAATAGCTGCTTGCTTTGAGTTATAAACTTACTAAGTTTTACGGAAAGTTTTTAGTACAGGGTTCAAAAGTCAGAAAGTCTCAGCCAAATATTCTCATGAGGGGTGTTCAAAAGCCGATCACTTAGCCGACGAGTTGGGATGCGCAAGAAAGAAATGGGTTTTCCTAATGGAGACAATCTTCACTTTGAATTCATTTAACAAAATTGGAACGTGAAACTTGGAAATGTTATATACTATCATAAAAACGTAGGTTGGATGGTTAAAATTCAAACTGAGCACACACACCTTAATATATAATATCTGTCGGGAGGAGAAGTTTTACACAAATTGCAAATATGAGTAGCGTTAGCATCCCAACTTGTAATTAACAATGATTTCATTTTTAAGCTTAGTTTGGGATAAGTGAAAAAATCAAAGGACGAAGAAATTTATCCTTCTAGGCACCTTAGGATTAAGGGTGTTTCCTTATCAGTGATCCTAAAAGTTATGATCAATAATGAAAGTCAAGCATGTTGTATATATGGAAAATAAGAAAAATATGCGTGCAAGAAAGAAAATGGTAAAAACGAGGAGTGTTTAAAAACTAGTAATTTCTTAATCCCTTTAAAATTTACACTTTGCTACTTTTCAAGCTATTTAATTTAAGGGGATTCAAATTTTTGATTTTCTAAACATGGATTTATTTCATTGCGTGAGGACACAGCAAATAGTTTTTTAGTATGCGGGGGTTTTGTATGGTGCTTAACATACACATACCTTTATCTAAACAAAAGGAGCTTAAATGACCAAAAACGGACTTAAAATGCCAAATATATGCTTGTTTTATGTTATTTACTGTGCAGGTAACAGATATTCACAAAAAGACAAAAACAAGGCCAAAACAGACAAAACTGAGCACGGGAATGAAAAGAGCATGAAAAGACAAAGCCGAAGGCGTACGCATCTTAGTGGGCCAACCCAACCTAAGTTAATGGGCCAAGTTAGCCCATTAAGCCATCTATACAAAGCCTTTATTATAACAAAAGCCCAAAAATCCAAAATAAACAAAACATGCCCAAAACAAGCCCAAGTCCAAGACTTAACGCCCGTTTACCCAAACCATGACATCGTTAGTCCTCAAACAAATGCACCGTTAGTCCTTGAACGCTTGCACCGCTAGTCCTAACACTAATGGTCGTTACCCTGCATCTTCCAAATTTGAAATATAATTAAATATTCTAAAAAAGGCGCGAAGGCCCAAAACCTAGCCAAATCCATCCCTGCAATTCTTTCAACACACTCTCACACCATACCTGACACACTCCTATGCCATGCTGGCAGTTTAGAGCCCTCTCATTGGGCGAGATGACGCGTCCAGGAATTAAGAGACAAAGTCAATGTAATAAATGTGCGGGTTTAATGTTGATTGGCAACAATTATGGCTTTCCATAAGTGATTATGGTATGATTGGTAGAATTCAAGGCTATGGCAGTATTCACCTCACAAGAAGCACGACATTCCCCTATAAATAGGGGAAGATTTCACTCAAAGAAGACATCTTTCTTACCAGCATTTTGACTTTACTGCATTTATGTTAAATACTCTGTTTTAAGCTTATACTTAAGCATTCTTTTTTCTTTCAAGCATTGTACTCTCCTCCAAGTTATTCAAGAAAAAGTGAAGTTTTATTACATCTTTTCAATTCTGTTTAATAATTTTTAAGCTTTTGATGATAAGCCAAAAAGGGATGGGCTTATTGGTGCTTACTAGCTTATGAAAATAAGCTAGAGCTTGTTACATCCTTGTTTAAGCAAAGGATTAAGGTGTGTTCCATTTTTCATTCAAAAAGCTTATTTTGTCATTTTCTTATTCAAGTGCTTATTTTACTGCTGATTTGTGCTTAATTGGTCTTAATAATGATTATATACTTTCTTTTAAATTGCTTTTTATTATCTGGTTCTAAGTGTTATTTAGTTTTCATAAAATCTATCCAAAAAAGCTAAAAACAAATATTTGAGTTTGCTTATTGTTAAGTGCTTATTTCTGAGTTTTAATTGCTTAAATGTCCTTAATATACACTATGCATAATCTGTTTTGCATTTTTAATGATCCTCTAAATCTGTTTTAACTTTTAAAATCTTTTATGAGAATTTAAAGGGATGTTTGCACAAGCAGCATTACCCATGATAGTGCTTTCTTTATCCCTTTGACCCAAAAAATCTCATTTTTTGATCTTATAAGATCTTGTAACGTGCTTTCAAATGTTTTCAAAGTTTAAAATTCATTTTTAAACTTTTTAGCAGTCATATCTTGAATATGTGGGGTTTTTAGTTTTCTATATCAACTTATATGCTTGATTCTTATAAGCTGCTATTTTGGAGTTGTTCTTATGTTTGTTTTAGTCTCAATATGTCTTAGAAACAAGTTCCAATAAGTTTACATTGGTTATTTAAGGTTTTGCCATAATCTGTCAAGTGTCTCAGTTCAGTTTTTAAAAGTTCAATATCCTGTTTTCAACTTAAATTTAGATAAGTATAAGGTGGATTTAGGGTCTAAAATTGATAGCATAAGTGTTTTTTTAGTATAAAGTAAATCTGTTTAAGCTTATTTAGGGCTTTAGAACTTATTTAGATAGCTTAATTTAGGGTTGCAGTTTTACATTTTAGCTTTTATAAAACTTAAAAAACCAAAAACATAGCATTCTGTCTGAACTGTCATTTTAACATTACTTCTCATAGCTTAAAAGTGTTTTTAAAAGAGCTTATTTTTGCTTATTCTTATTAGATTATAGGAGAATTCTCATCTGTTTTCCAACTGTTAAGGATTGAGCTTTTTGCTCTTCTAGCTTAAAAAGTATCTTAAAGTCCCTTATTGTAGTCTGTTTTTTTTAGTATTTATTTTAGCCAAATTGCTTATTTACTTATTTGAGATTTCTAGCTTATTAGGATTACTTATTTTGATTTAGAATTGCTTATTAAGTTTAATTAGGCCCTTAGAAGCTTATTTGGTCTTAGCATTAAGCCTTAAATAGCTTATTCACTTAATCAGTTTAGACTTAATGCTTTTTAAGCCTTAAGTCAAAACTGTGAATTGATTAAGCTTATTTCTAGCTCATTTCTTAATCTTAGAAAAAGCTTCTTCACAAAAAGTGCTTATATAAGCTTTTTAGATAATCTGTTAAAGAAGTTTAGCAAATAAAAAAACATTAGGCCGTATAGGGAAGCCCCAGGCTCGAACCCGGGACCTCAACCTTAACAGCCTAACGTTTTAAGCACCCTCATCTCCTCTACCAACATGCCCTTGGGACTTTTCTGTTACTTCTTGCATCTTAATTGGTTTTATGCCTAAGTCCTAGTTTTTTCTTATCAGCTTAAGAAGCCTTATTTTGCAGCTTATTATTATTCCAAAAGCTTTTTTCCTCATTCAACCCTTTTATTTTTCTTGAATTAGATTACTATAAAAGTATTTTCCCTGTTATTTTTACAACTTTATAAATTATTTAAAATATTTTTTTTAGATTAAAAAAAAAAAACTTGGTTTTTAATGTCATAATAAAGAGCTATCGTAGTGTAGTGGAGGGTAGAGCATAGGAGTGGATCTGTGATTGTATAGCTAAATTATATTTGTATTATTAGCGACTTTACGATAGATTTATTGAATAATTAATATGTGTGCTTTTCTAGTTCCATAGGGTTAAAGTGAGTAGGATAGGTAAAAAGAGATAAGTGATTGATATAGTGAGTGCGGATGTTTATAGAATATTATCGGCGCTAGGAAGGGGGTCTCTATCTATGTATGCGCATCGCTTATACTTAGAGTCTGGAGGTATAGCGTGTGTCTCTCTACATCTTTTGGGGATAAATGATCAATGTCTTTACCTTTGTTGGTATATTGGATCTCATTTCTATATGAAGCCTGATCTCTTCGTATACTTGAGTTGGAAAGTTTATGATCGGAGATTTGAATAGTATCAAGTTATAATGATTTGAGAAAAAAACCAAATCAAAAATCTTGAACTATTCAAAATCCCGATCACAAACTTCAACAAAAAGTTCAATTCACGCCTCGTTGGAACATAAACGACCCGGGAAACGACTAGAAAGGGTTTACTTTCGAAATCAATACTTCAGGAATTATATTTTATTTATGAATTGGTTTATTACTTTGGGTTTGAAGTGATTAACTAATTTACCTATATATATTATATATATTATATAAATATATATATATATAAGTTTGGTGGTATATATATATATATATATATATATATAGATATATATATATGATATTTAACTACGACTCGAATCACACACCACACAGAAGGTGGTATGTTCCACACCAGCAAAATCACATGTATTATTGCATATGGTACAAAAACACCACATATAGCAATTTTTGTGGTGTACATATCACTTTGTGTGGTGTGCATATCACCTCCCATTGTCATATCCATATCTTCATAATTCATACTCAAAGTTCAAAGATACACTTCCGCAACTCTGATAAACAAATAACTTTTTCAATTCATCAAGTTGTTGATCAAGACAAAAGTTCTACATGAGGAAGATTGTTAGCTATCAAGAAAAGTATGAGTATGTTTGTCGAAAGCTTCAAAAGATAAATCAAGATGGATTCACTATAAGTATGTTAGCAAAGCAATGATGATTTGAAAAGATCTCAAAGACAAAGACGAAGGCAAATCAAAGATAAATATCAAGATCACAAGAGCATGATTGGAACGAGACCACTATTACACAACAAGACTAAAGACAACGAGCATTAAAGATCAAAGATCAAGGTCACAAGAGAGATCTCAATGATCATCCCTTAGGGGGAGATTGTTAGAAATAGAAAGTGTTGATCATTAATGTAATCAAAAAGAGATATCAATGATCATCCCTTAGGGGAATATTGTTAGGAATAGAAAAAGTGATGATCTTGTTGAGATAATAGTCTTGTATTAAATAGAGAAATATTAGTTGTGTAATAGATAGGTAGTGGTCTCGTGACTAAAATGTAGTCACGAGACAAGGCTATTGAAAAGCCATGAGCATAGAGCCCATCTTGTAAAGGGTTAAATACCCTCCCACCTCCTGGATGAGGTAAGCTTCCTCAATCTAATTCTATAATTCTCTCCTTTCACTTCCTCTCTTCCTCCTTCTCTCTAATCCTACTTTCTCTCTCAAAAAAAACCTAAAATTTCTCTCTCTATAACAAACACACATAAACACCTAAACACACACTATATAGCTTATTCGATCCTAAATCAAGACCTAACATTCACCATAAGTACCACACCAACAAGGCAGCTGTATCGTACATACACGGCCGTAACGACGGAATAGACATATACAATCCAAACACATCCCTGTTCGTGTTTAACCAGCGGTTAGGATGAAGAATGATATAGGGTAGGGAGCTTCTAACTTTCACCGAAAGTCCAACAAGGCACCAAAGACATGCATACATGCCGTAATGACGAATGACAAGCTGCTCGAACAAGTCCTCGTTCGAGTAGCAACATTAAGTTAGTTTCTAGGAACGGGAAGTAAATAGTGATAAAGCAAAATTCACAAAACAAATAGATTAAGCCAACAAATAAGGTACGGTTGCTAGTAACTTTCTCCCGACCATTCCATGACAAAGACTCAAACATATAGACAGACGCCTCGATCACAAAATGACCAAAGAAACGACTTGGCGTTCCCATAACAGTCAACTTCCCTTACATCCCTCTCTTTACATACTTTTACATAAGTGGTGATATCGGCCACTTTTTACAAGACTTTACATCGTTAATTTTTGTAACGTATCAACAAATAATCGATCCTTCCAAGTGATTTCCTTTCGGGTATAACACTTCTTTGACCGACTATTTTTCTTCCTTCTTTTTTTTAAAATAATACATCATAAACCTCGGTTTAATTCCACCGTCTTGATTATCATAATTCATCCGGATAATCATTTTCTTGTAACGTTTCTTTTTCGGACATGATTCATAATCGCGAAAGTAGCAAAACTTACGAGCTACATATTTTTTCCATTGCATTGTGCAATTTCCCAACCATTACAAGGATAGAAAAATTTCACTTTGACATAGGAAATACAAAACTTACACGAAAGCACCTAGCAACATTGATAAAAATAGGCTTAAATCTACACGTTAGCTAGAGGTGGCCAAGGTGGTAAACTAAACATATAATATGGTGTATGAAAAAGAATGGAATGGCTCCAGCAGTTGATCTAGGGGATTTTACTCTAAAACTAGAGTAATCAAGGGTTACACGCGTTTAACTAACCAGAGTTGTTAGTTACTTATTATGACATGTAGGCCTCATTTGGTAATCCTAGATTTATAGTTGAACATGTTTCCTCCATCTAAATCCCATAGTGCTAATCATGGCGTCTCGAGTGATATACCAAGCCAAGTTCTAAAGTCCACTACATCACCGACACACTCATAATTTTTGTGGAATTTTTTAGTAAACGTTTGGAAAAGGAATAGGCTTAATATCTACAATATTGTATCAGGTTTATGGTCGACTAGGTAAGTAAGCTAGTGATATTTTAAAAAGGTCATGCTGATATTTTTTTTACTTTTGTCCATTTTAAGCACTTTGCATGTTATTTTGTAATAAAATAAGACAAGTACAGTCAATTCTCCCATCCCCCACTAAATTATACAACTCCACATTGTAATAGACAAAACATTAAATTTTAAAAAAAAAAATAAGGGAAAATAGAAATTAAACGGAAAACTCCTGATGTTTTGCTTGTTGATTAATTCTCAAGATGCGTCATTGGCAAAAAGAGTTGACAAGGGCCTCCATAATGGCCTATAAGATTCACACAAAGTCTTTCAAGCAAATAACCAATCATATTTCAGAAAGGTCCTGTATAAGAATTAGAAGACAAGTGCAGGTTCTATCTTGTTACAAGGGTATAAGAAAATAATTAAACATACAACTGTATAGGAATCAATACGCCGTATCCAAAACCCTAGGATACGCTGTATTGTTCCTGTAGAGACAATTAAATACTCGAAATTAATATTAAGTTTTTAAAACTGATAACGTCCAGACATATCTATACGCCGTATCCAGAGGGTTTCGATACGCCGTATAGACTGTCTGGGAAGACAGACTCGTGCAACAAACAATTAAAATGTGATAAACAATTAAAATGACCGGGTTGTCTCCTGGGAAGCACTTTTGTTTCAGCTGGTCTTTAAGTTTGACCTTTTTCCTCTTCAATTTATCTCGTCCTTGTTACCTCCCATCCGTGATCTTTTCTGTTGAGGAGTTCATGGTAGATGCAAGACATGCTGCCAGGAGTTCTTTTAACGATATTAATTTTGCTTGGACTTATAGTAACGAATTCTTCATCATCCCCTATTAAATGTCATCTGTATGTTTGAATTCTCAATTCCTGCACAGGCATCGTCCTAGTTGTCCTACGTTGCGATGGGCGGGGATTGGTATCGGAGAATATTCCCTATTAATAACTTTGTAGATGTCTTTTGCTTCCTGTGCGTCTAAATAGGGTTTATAAAATGTATCCGAACATGTCTTTTTGCATGGTTATTTGTATTCGTCAAGGTCGCCAAACGTTCCATTAGTACGCTCATTCACAAAAAATTCCCATAGCCCATTTTTGGTATTTTTGTCAATTTCCCAATAGTTGTCAAACTTTGATACCAGCCAATATATAAATTCAAAGTAGTCATTCTGTTGTCCAGGTTATCATGGATTCTGCTATTGCAAGTTTGGCCGATGAGTAATAATAATGAACAAAATTTATCGTTCAGCTCACACTAGGTAATAGTTTTTGTTTCATTTATATTATGTTCCACATGTCTTTGCATCACTAATAAGCGATTTGGAGAAAACGTGCAATCTTATTTCATTTTATTTCCACATTAGGAATCTGATCCCATTCGATTATTGTTAGAAACACAAAAAGTATCGGTCACATCCAAAAATAGTTAGTCACAAAGCCCGTAGTTTAGTCAACTTTATGTTATTTAAATCTAATTAGACCAAGTACGAAAAACCCATGGAAAGGCCTATGTAAAGTCTATCCATGGGCCGCCAGAAGGTATTTATACACACTTTCCTGTCATGGAGAGGTATGGGTAAGTAGATTAGATCTTCATTAAGAGGAAACTGACCAACTCGATTTGTGTAGAAACCGAACAACTTGTTTTGTGTTGAAACCGAACAACTTGTCTTAAGAGGAAACCGAAGAACTCGATTTGTATAGAAACCGAACAACTTGTTTTGTGTAGAAACCGAACAACTTGATTTCAGTGGAAATCGAACAACTTAATTTCAGTGGAAACCAAACAACCCTAATTTAGTTGAAACTGAACAAATTCCATTAAGGGAAACCGAACAACTCATGTTTCTAAATTATACAGTTTATTTCTTTGACTTGTAAAATCCCGTGAAACATTAACTTGTTTTTCCCTGTTTTGTCAAGAATTGTAAAATCCCGTGTAGTTTAAGGATTTAAAACACTTAAAACGCAACTTAAATAAACACAATTTCTTTCTACCACCGTTCGATCAACCAAGTAATCTTTTAACATACAAATTTCTCAATGACGACTCTAGCTGACAAAGCAATTCTTTCGGGTGCTGACAATCGTCCACCAATGCTGGAAAAGGATATGTATGATTCTTGGAAAAGCATAATGGAACTATACATGTTGAATAGACAAAATGGACGAATGATCATGGAATCCATTAAAAGTGGTCCACTCATTTGGCCTTCAATTATGGAAAATAGAGTTACAAGGCCAAAGAAATATTCTAAGTTATCTGCTACAGAAGCACTTCAAGCTGATTGTGATATCAAGGCAACTAATATCATTCTCCAAGGACTACCACCTGAATTCTATGCATTGGTTAGCAATCATAAAGTCGCCAAGGAACTTTGGGAAAGAATTCAACTTCTCATGCAAGGAACTTCATTGACGAAACAGGAAAGGGAGTGTAAGCTTTATGATGAATTCGATAAGTTTGCTTATAAGAAGGGGGAATCACTTCGTGAATTCTACTTGAGATTTTCACTACTACTCAATGACATGAATATTTACAACATGAAACTGGAACAATTTCAAGTGAACACAAAGTTTTTGAATACCGTTCCCCCTGAATGGAGCAAATTTGTGACGGATGTCAAACTGGTTTGAGATTTGCACACAACTAACATCGATTAGCTTCATGCTTATTTGGGACAACATGAATTTCATGCAAATAAGGTTTTTTTAATTCATGAACGCAATTCAGATACGCTTGCTTTGGTTGCAACTCATCAGATGACCCAGTCTCCTTATCAAACTCATCAAAATTTACACCAAAACACTCAATTTCAACCACAAGTTTCATCATATCAGTCTCCACAGTATGGTTCACCTTATTAGTCTCAACAATACTCAACTCATCAATCATCAACACCTCTTTGAATCACTTATCCATCCAATGATTATCAGTCATCAATTCACCACAACATCTATTCTCCATCATCATCTATACCTCAATTGGAATATCCTCCCTTAGTTGATCAACAATCTAAATTTTCCCAACAAGCATCAGGTTTAATTGTTTCAGTGTTCCAGAAAGGTGATGATACCATTGATGCCATCAATCACATGATGTCGTTTTTGACTGCTTTCGTCACTTCCCGTTATCCCACTACCAATAACCAGCTAAGAAACTCGTCAAACCCTAGGCAATAAGCTACCATTAATAATGGAAGAGTAACATTACAACCAATTCAGGGGAGACAAACTTCTGTAGCTGCAGGTACTTCAAGGACTTACACTCCAGGAGGAAGTGGAAACAATTCTGGAAAACAAAGAACAGTTATCTGCTACAACTGCAAAGGGGAAGGCCACATGTCCAAACAGTGCACCAAACCAAAGAGGAAAAGGGATGATTCGTGGTTTAAGGATAAAGTGTTGTTGGTTCAAGCTCAAGCAAGTGGTCAAATTTTACATGAGGAGGAACTCGCATTTTTGGCAGATCCAAGAATTCCAGAAGGTCAAGCCACACAGACTGTCATAACTCACAATGCTGCTTATCAAGCTGATGATTTGGATGCATATGACTCTGATTGTGATGAACTTAACACTGCCAAAGTTGCTCTCATGGCGAATTTATCTCACTATGGTTCAGACGCTCTTTCTGAGGTACACAATCATGATAATGTGAATAATGATATGACTAATCAAGTTGTGCAGGCTATGCCGTCTTCTGAACAGTCAAATGTTGTGAACCATTCAGAGACTGAAATAACCAGTGATAGCAATATCATTCCTTATTCTCAGTATCTGATTGAATCACAACAGGTAGCTGTTCAAAATTCTAACTCTTCTGCACAACAAGATGATTTGATATTATCTGTGATTGAACAACTAAAAACCCAAGTAGTTCATTGTACCAAGACGAATCTGGAAAATAAAAGTGTCAATGATACTTTAACTGCTGAGCTTGAAAGATATAAGGAACAAGTCAAAGTGTTGAAAGAAGGACAAAACGTTGATTTAAAGAGTCAAGATAACGTTTCAGATTCATGTGCACAGTCTGTAGAGATTGATCATCTTAAACGAACTCTTTCAGAACATTTAAAAGAAAAGGAATCTTTATTGCAAACGGTTACACTTCTCAAAAATGATTTTAAGAAAGAAGAATCTAGAAACCTTGATAGGGAAATAGCCTTAGAAAAGCAGATCAAACACCTAGATAATATCGTTTTTAAAAGAGATCAATCTGCACAAACTGTTCACATGTTGACGAAACCTCAGTTTTTCTATGATAATACCACTAAACAAGCTCTAGGTTTTCAAAATCCTTTCTATCTGAAGAAAGCTCAGCAGTTGGAACCTATGCTATATGTTGGTGATATAATTCAGAAAACCAATCCTATTGTGATCCCTGACTCAGAAGAGACCTTAACACTTGCTGAAGAGAGTCGTTCAAAAATGCTTTTAAAACATAAGGATAATATGATGCAAGAAAAGATAAAACAAATTGATACCACACCAATCGATTATGCTGCTCTTAATAAACTTTATAAAGATTTTGAAACACGGTTTGTTCCACAAACTGAATTATCTGCTGAACAAGCCTTTTGGTCGCATAACTCTGTGAGTTCCTCAGAACCCGATCTTTCTGATAGACCCACCAATGTTGAGGTTCCTAAAGAACTTCCAAAAGTCAGCATGGTTAATACGAGTTTGAAGAAACTTAAATACCATCTTGCTAACTTTGATGTGGTAGTCAAAGAAAGAACCACGCCCACAGCTATCACTGAGGGCACGTGGGGTTTCGAACATACAAAAGCTTGTTTTAGGGATGAAATAATTCCATTTGTAAAAGCTCTGAAGGACTTATTTAGTACATTCAACCAACAATTGGTTGATGAACTTGCTGAAGTCCAAAATGTCTTCTATCAAATGGAACAGGCTGTGGAACAACATCGTGTAGAGTCAAAAACATTTGAAGTTAAAATGAATCAAGCTTTGAACGAAAATGAACGACTCTTGGAACAAGTGATGAGCAAAGATATTGTGAACTTGATTGTAAATTCCTCTATGGATTTTGCCTCTGTGAATGTGCATGAATGTGAAAAGTGTCTCAAACTTGAGACTGAGCTTCAAAAGGATTTTGTTGAAAAAGAGATTTACGATAAACTGTTCAAAAGGTTTACCACTCTTGAAAAACATTGCATTTCGTTAGAAGTTGATACTCAACTTAATCAGGAAATTTTTCAAAGGGACAATTCTATTTCAAATCAAAGTGCTCCAAGTTTTGATCAATTGTTTGAATTAAATGAATTGAAAGCTCAGTCCCAAGAGAAAGACATGGTCATAAAGAAGTTGAAAGAGAGAATTAAATCTCTCAGTGGAAATATGGATAAGGATAAGATCAAACAGGACTTAGAAGAGATTGAAACCATAAATATTGAATTGGATCATAGGGTGACAAAGCTTATTGCTGAGAATGAGCATTTGAAACAGACCTATAAGCAACTTTATGACTCGATTAAACCAGCACGTGTTCGATCAAAAGAACAATGTGTTGACTTAACTAATCAAGTCAATCTAAAGTCTGTGTGAATTTCTAATTTAAATGCTTATCTTTAGGAAAAAGTTTTGGTAATTACAACTCTCAAGGATGAATTGAGGAAACTCAAAAGAAACGATTTAGCTAATAATGAAGTTACACATCATCCTAGTGATCCAGAGATTAATACGGAACCAATAACCCCTAAAATGTTAAATAAAAGGTCAGCTCACTCTGCCTATATTAAGCACACTCAGAAAGAAGCTGCAGTTCTTAGGGATCTAGTCGATCATATTAAAGCAAACTAACCCCTAGATCCAACCTTAGAATCTGCATGTAAGTATACTAAACTAATTCAGGAGTTGCTTTCAAAAATCAGTAAAACCTGCCCTAGTATCAACAATTCCGGAGAACAATTAGTGGTTGTGACCCCAATGAATAAAGTCAAAAGAGTTAGATTTACTAAGCCCGTCACATCCTCAAGAAACACAATCACAAACAAACCTATGTTGTCTTCTACAGGAGTAAAACCATCTACTAGTGCTAGCGGATCACAGCCTTCAGGCAATACAAAGAAAGATAAGATTTTGCAAACACAAAGTAGTACTCAGATGAATAAAGTTGAAGCCACCTAGGAATGTTAAATTCTAGTTTAAAAAATAAAGATCATGTTTTGGGTTTTGACACCTAAAGGAATGCTATGTGCAGCATTCCAAGCTTAATGCTAATTTTAAACTTAAATGTGTTAAGTGTAATGGTTGCTTGCTTTTGATAAATCATGATTTGGTGTGTTCTTGTTATATCAATAATGTGAATGCTAGTTGCAATATCTAAATCTGCTCTAAGAAACAAGAAAGAGAAAGTTTGGAAACCAAAAAGGGAAAGATGTTTTCAACTATTGGATATATTGGAGACCACTGGTCGGAACTTACTATCGTAGGAACATGCGTGCCCTTTATACTAGGATTACACTACTACTGATGCGCCCCTTAGGAAACCATAGTTGTTCTTAGATAATGAAAAATCTAAACCTGCATTAACAACTTGGTTCTATTTCGGAAAAACCTTAGGAACTTCTTAAAACTAATTTCCTGTTAGCAAAATCTAAGGTTCTTTAATATGTATCTGCTAACAAAAAGGATCCAAGTAAATCTTGGGGGATCATTATCATTTTCGATGATGTTCCATCTTCCTCTCTTGATGAATGCAGGTCGTCCAAATTGTTCTCTGGTATTTGGACTCCGGCTGCTCCAAGCATATGACCGGAGATCGCTCTCAGCTCACCAATTTCGTCAATAAATTTTTGGGTACAGTCAAATTCGGAAATGATCACGTGGCAAAGATATTGGGATATGGTGATTATCAGATTGGGAATGTTACGATATCAAGGGTTTACTACGTGGAAGGACTTGGACACAACTTATTCTCCGTTGGGCAATTTTGTGATTCGAACCTTGAAGTTGCTTTTCGTCAACACACCTGCTTCATTCGTAATCTAGAAGGTGTTGATCTATTGACTGGATCTCGAGGCAACAATCTGTATACTCTGTCTCTTGGAGATATGATGGCGTCCTCTCCTATATGTCTCTTGTCAAAGGCCTCAAAGACTAAGTCCTGGCTATGGCACCGACGTCTGTCTCATCTGAACTTTGGTGCAATCAACCATTTAGCTAGACACGGTCTTGTTCGAGGTCTCCCTAAGCTAAAATTTGAAAAGGACCATCTGTGTTCTGCTTGTGCAATGGGCAAAAGCAAGAAGAAACCCCACAAACCTAAATCTGAAGACACCAACCAAGAAAAACTCTATCTTTTGCACATGGATCTTTATGGACTAATGCGTGTCGCAAGTGTTAATGGAAACAAGTACATCCTCGTCATTGTCAATGATTACTCTCGATTCACATGGGTTAAATGTTTAAGGTCAAAAGATTAAGCTTCAGATCTCATAATCAAGTTTCTCAAGATGATCCAAGTGCGGCTTAAAGTACATGTCCGACGCATCAGAACAGATAATGGAACTGAATTTGTTAATCATACTTTGCGTGAATATTATAAGAAGGTTGTCATCTCTCATGAAACATCTGTTGCTAGCTCTCCACAGCAAAATGGTGTCATTGAAAGACGTAATCGTACGCTAATTGAAGCAGCCCGCACAATGTTGATTTATGCAAAAGCTCCGTTATTCTTATGGGAAGAAGCAGTTGCTACCGCATGTTACACCCAAAATCGTTCCATCATACGCCTTCGTCACGGCAAAACGCTTTTACATGAAAAACCTCCCGACTTATTGTTTTTCCATCTATTTGGTGCACTCTGCTATCCGATAAATAATAGTGATACCTTGGGTAAGTTACAACCAAAAGCTGATATTGGCATTTTCATTGGCTATACACCCATAAAGAAAGCATTTCGAATTTACACCCGAAGTACCAGACAAATCATTGAGACAATTCATGTAGATTTTGATGAGCTGACCGTGATGACTTCTAAACACAGCAGTTCAGGACCCGCACATCATGAAATGACTCCTGCAACAATCAGTTCAGGACTCGTGCCAAACCCTCCTCCTTCAACAACGTTTGTACCACCTTCGAGAAGTGATTAGGATCTTTTATTTCAACCGATGTTTGATTAATTACTCACTCCTCCACCCAGTGTTGATTACCCAGCCCCTGAAGTCGTTGCTCTAATTCATGAAGTAGTAGCTCCAGTTCCTGCTGTATCAACCGGTTCACCTTCTTCAACAAATGTTGACCAAGATGCACCATCACCAAGTAACTCTTAAACAACACCCAAAACTCAACCTCCCGTCATTCCTAATGATGTTGAAGAAGACAATCATGATATTGAAGTTGCACATATGGGTAATGATTTGTACTTTGGTATCCCAATTCCATAAGTTTATTCTAATCAATCTTCATCATCAGATATTATTCATACAATTGTGCATCCCGATCACCAAATTTCTGAACACAATAGCAAATGGACTAAGGATCACCCACTTGAAAATATAATCGGTGAACTCACTAGACCAGTTTCCACAAGGCTGCAATTACATGAGCAAGCTCTTTTCTGTTACTACGATGCTTTCCTCACTATTGTTGAACCCAAGACGTATAAAGATGCTTTGACTCAATTGTACTGGATCGAAGCAATGCAAGAAGAGCTCAATGAGTTTGAACGAATTAGAGTATGGGAGCTCGTACCCTGACCAGATAAAGTTATGGTTATTACTTTGAAGTGGATCTACAAAGTGAAGCTAGACGAACTGGGAGGTATTCTAAAGAACAA
>BQNB010028213.1:18437-47872 GCA_026074375.1 Tanacetum coccineum | reverse complement strand
TTTCGGAAATTTTTCATAAAAAAAATTCCAAAATATTTTTTTCAAAATATTTAAATTTTCTAACTTTTTTTCAAATTTTCGATTTGAAAAATATCAAATTTTTCAAAATTTTGAATTTTTTCCAAATTTTCGATTTATTTTCAAAATTTTGAACTTTTTTCAAATTTTCAAAAAAAAATTGATTTGTTTTTCAAATTTTCATACTTTTTTTCAAATAATTGAATTGAAAAGTATCGATATTTTTTTTCAACTTTTCAAACTCTTTTCCAATTTTCGAACTTTTTTCATATTTTCGAACTTTTTTTTCAAGTTTTTGAACCTTTTTTTAAAATCTCAAAAAAACCATAGATTTTTTTTTCAAATTTTCGAACTTTTTAAAAAATTTCGAAATTTTTTCAAATTTTCCAACTTTTTTTTCAAATTTTCCAACTTTTTTTTAGTAATTAATGTTATATGTTTTACAACTGAAAACATGTATTATAAGTAATGATTTAATATCCACTGCATCAGAATGTTGGTTTTTATACATCATAGTTATTTGCTACTACATCACTATTTAAAGCATCATATTGTTTATAGTTTAATTTAATTCTGATTCATCATCTTTACATATTATGATGCACTAGTTATATACAATGTGATGCACCAAGTCGAATTCAAAATCAGTGTATCACAGTTTATAATTTAGTAAAACCTTTTACTCAAACGGATGCCCTAACCTCAAACATATGCGCTAAAATGCATACTTATCGGAAGAAAAAGCTTGTGAAAAGAAATTTTCGGGAAAAAAAAATTTCGGAAATTTTTTTATTTTGAAAAAAAATTTCGGAGAAAAATTCGAAAAAAAAAATTTTGAAAAAAAAATTTCGAAAAAATTTGTTATTTAAATTTTCGGATTTTTCTTTTAAATTTTCAAAAAAAATTGAAAATTTTCGGAAATTTTTCAAATTTTTTTTTCTGAAATGTTTTTTTCAAAATTTATAAATTTTTGAACTTTTTTTCAAATTTTCGATTTGAAAAAAACGATTTTTTCAAATTTTCGAAATTTTTCCAAATATTCGATTTTTTTTCAAAATTTTGAACTTTTTTCAAATCTTAAAGAAATATCGATTTGTTTTTCAAAATTTTAAACTTTTTTTCAAATAATCGAATTGAAAAATATCGATTTTTTTTCAACTTTTCGAACATTTTTTCATATTTCCGAACTTTTTTTTTCAAGTTTTTGAACCTTTTTTCTAAATCTAAAAAAAACATTGATTTTTTTCAAATTTTCGAATTTTTTTCAAATTTTCTAATTTTTTTCAAATTTTCCAACTTTTTTTTGAATTTTTAAAAAATATCGATTTTTTCGAAAAAAAATTTCTTAAATTTTAGATTTTTTTTTCAATTTTAGTAATTAATGTTATATGTTTTACAACTGAAAACATGTATTATAAATCAGAATGTTGGTTTTTCTGCATCATAGTTATTTGTTACTACATCACTATTTAAAGCATCATATTGTTTTTAGTTTAATTCAATTGTGATTCATCATGTTTACATAATATGTGGATTTTACGCATTAGTTATATACAATGTGTCTGATGCTCCAGTCTAATTCAAAATCAGTGTATCACAGTTTATAATTTAGTAAAACCTTTGACTCAAACGGATGCCCTAAAGTGCCTCAAACAAATGCACTAAAATGCATACTTATCGAAAAAAAGTTGAAAAAAATTTCGAAAAAAAAAGTTTGTGAAAATAAATTTTCGGAATTTTTTTGAAAAAAAAAATATTCGAAAATAAACTTCAGAAAAAAAAATTCGGAAAAATTTGTTATTTAAATTTTCGGATTTTTGTTTTAAATTTTCAAAAAAAAAATTTCGGAAATTTTTCATAAAAAAAATTCCAAAATATTTTTTTCAAAATATTTAAATTTTCTAACTTTTTTTCAAATTTTCGATTTGAAAAATATCAAATTTTTCAAAATTTTGAATTTTTTCCAAATTTTCGATTTATTTTCAAAATTTTGAACTTTTTTCAAATTTTCAAAAAAAAATTGATTTGTTTTTCAAATTTTCATACTTTTTTTCAAATAATTGAATTGAAAAGTATCGATATTTTTTTTCAACTTTTCAAACTCTTTTCCAATTTTTGAACTTTTTTCATATTTTCGAACTTTTTTTTCAAGTTTTTGAACCTTTTTTCAAAATCTCAAAAAAACCATAGATTTTTTTTTCAAATTTTCGAACTTTTTAAAAAATTTCGAAATTTTTTCAAATTTTCCAACTTTTTTTTGGAATTTTCAAAAAATATCGATTTTTTTGAAAAAAAAATTTCAAAATTTCGAATTTTTTTTTCAAATTTGCGAATCTTCGGGAAAAAAATTTTTGGAAATTTTTATAAAATTTTTTGAATTTTTTTAAACTTTTTGAATTTTTTTTTGAAATTTTAATATTGTTTATATTATTGTTTGTGCATTTAATTATGTGCGTGAAACGGTTATAGATTATGTGTGAGAGAGATACAAAAAATATATATTAAATAAATAAGGTAAAATGACAAAAACACATTTGTAGTTATAAAAAAGGAGAGGGTGAGATGGGACAAATGGCGCGATCTCATGCCTTTCTATCATTCTCATCTTAAGACCCCATTATTCGTCCTAAGCTCACTATGTGAGTATAGGCTTTTGTTCCTGATCTCTCGGCTATGCGTTTCCACGCGACGTATACTGCGACGTTACACTCTGCTATTTAACGAGGCAAAAAATTACACTAAAAACTATGGTAAAAACACAAAAATAATGGTAAATCTGCCAACGAAGTATACACATATACGCCATCGCTTTTGTAAAAAAGAGGACATAAACAAGCCACGAAAACATCTGGGAAAAATCACCACGCCACTCTCAAAAATATTTCAAAACGGGAGATCAAACCAAACTCGATTGGTGGTCATACCAACAAAACAAAACGTACGTCGCGAACCCGTTCTCATTAATGAATGCACCACCGGTTGCGAAAATAATCCGGAGTATACATATCTCCATCGAACGCACTATAGCACTATTTATACATAATCACATATTCGCCACTTTATAGCGACTTCGCATTTCGGCCTAGCTTTACTTAGGCATTTCATCAAGTCCACTTATATTTAAGCCTTGGCGATAATTAGTACACATCATGCTCGCTTACTATGAAGCCTTAGCAAAAAGAAAACTAACACATATCATTCTCAATCTCTCTTATCAAGAGAGAACACACATAAAGCCGCAGAAAATAAATATTCTAAAGACCACCACGTCGCTCTCCACATATCGGAGTACACGACTACTTCAGAACGTACCATAGTTCTATACATATACACGCACAAAATTTTACACATCGGCCTAGGATAACACTAGCATCAATCAGGCTCGCTTACACTTATGCCTTAGCATCTAATACACAATTATCACCCAGCATGCCGCTTATAATTAAGCCTTAACAATTAAACCATAGGTAGGCATACCCATTCATCCAATACCTAATGCTACATTATTGGCAACACTAAAGCGACCTAAGCGCTTACTATTAACCAAAAGCACCTAATCACGTAGAGCACATTTTTGCGCATAATTCGGCGGTGATAATCCCATAAGAAAACATAAAAGATAAATAGAATTTACTCGAGCATCAAGGATTCAATAACCGTGCTCTCAAAAACGGCGATTTCAATTGTCCCTTATTGGACGATTATTACGATTGGTTCAATTCCAATATATCTTATCGGTCATCGGACATATAGACTAGATACGTCTAGACCACAACGCACATTCACTAGAAAATTTCTTCTAAATTCCTGACTTCATTCCCATCGACTCAAGGCGTAAGCTATTTCGATTGATTCCCCCCTCCGAAAATGGTGATGAATGTCGCCATTGGGTTCCATTAGGGTTCTCGATCTTCTCGCTCGGCTTCGCGCAACCGAGTCATTACGTTCAACGAGTAAGAGTTACTACACCCAACTTTGAGTCATGCGTCACGTAGCTCTATATACCTGTCCTCGGCGATCAAGATACACTCGTTAAACAACATTACCATTACTTTCCATTTTGGGGAAATAAGTCTTCTTCACGACCATCGGTTGCTATAACCAAGGCAACACACAACTTTGATGTAGGAGAAGTCTTCTCCATTTCACACATCTAATATCGGAATTATCAAAACCCTGCTTTCATCCATTTTTGCGGTCTTATGACCTCAAGAAGATATTTTCTCAATGTCAGTATCAGGTTTCTTGGTATCTCACCATCTAACTAATTTCATTCACTTGTCACATAAACTACCGGGTATATGTATATATATATCCATTCGCAGTGACATTCTATGCCAATACTAGTTCTCGAAAATTCGCCGTTACAAGGCATGTAGATATTCAATCCGACTTCATACTAAGTCTTGCTATAACAAGCAACCAGTCCACTTCTTAGGCGACCTAAACTCCATAGTCCCTCCTAAGCTTACTTACAACGGCTAGTTTGATCAAAATCTCTTCCACAAGTTCAGGTCCAAGTGACCTTCTATGTCACTGCACAATTTGAAAATTTCCATCATTTATAAAAATATCATTTTTGTTAGAGTTGCATAAAAGAAAAAAAATTCAGATGGTTCGAAATCGGCATGCTTTGTAGAATGGCATTCATAATTTTTTTAAGCGTTTAAAATGGCTCACGGGTCAATATCATTGATTTGTAAAATGTCATCATGTTGGTTTAAAGTTGAAGATCATAGCAAGTATAAAGAACACCCAACAAGGATAAGGGTAAACAAAGAAGTTATAAGCGCAAAAGAGTGCTAGCGGGAACCGCTACACCTTCCCAAAAATCTGGTTCATATCGAAATAGGATGAAATCTAAGGTAACAATGGCAACCTAGCCTAAACCACCCATGCTACTAGAGCATCACATACATAGCCCGCATAAAGCTTTAAATCAAAACCATGACTAAAGAATGCACAATCACAATGCTGGTGATAAGATAAAAAATTTTAGGTAGCAATGACCTCAAACCAGTAAACCTTTAGCTTCTTGATTATTTTTTGGATTTTACCTCCTCGTCACTTTCAACGTATCTCTTAAATCGTGAGTTCGCAAAGCTTGGAACAACCGCTCCAGTCTAAGTTTGTTCAATATTTAAACCTTCAGTCTCACATATTCAGGTGTTGCCATATAAATTCTTAGACTTATTACTCATTCAAATTCTTGTCTCAAATTTTTAGACTAGTTTTGCCGTTTCGACGATAACTCATTTGTCAAGTGTCAATACAACTCCATCCGAATTTCTGCATGTACCTAGGATGTTTCTATATCTCCTAGTCAAATTTTCCCAGATCTTTATATACCAAAAACATTTTAAAACACTCCCAACAAGATGCTAATCAAAAGCAGTCTCTAAGAATTATGACAAATTTTTGTAGCTTACGAAAATGATTAAAATCTGAAACCTATGGATATCATCAATGTGAGCCCAATTGAAGGTAATAGAACTATGAGTCCTCTACATGTACCATAATTCCACACCCCAAAAAATTTTAGGTCAATATTTTAAACTTTTCCCATCATTATTTTTTATTTTTATATGTTACGCTTGAATCCGGCAGTTTACCGGGAAGTTAACCCGCGTAAATCTGAATAACATCATCGGACGCATTCCGACTTTGGATTTTGATTAGTTTAGATATTATATGAGTTATTTTATCTTTTCTAAGTGTTTCGTAGTTTACGATCACTCCTGGTATTTATTTTTCTCTCTTAACGATTAAATTACATTTTTCGCGTTTTTGACCTAACGGAATCCCAAAAACTCGAAATCTTTTCGTGTAAATTATAGTTATCATCCATATCATGTTATTAAGTCAAAAATTTCGTTCACCCTCCCTCTTGTTATACATTGGATGCCTAAACCAAACAAATGCACCATAAGCCTTAAAATTAAATCAAAGACATCTTTCTTTGTCTTATTATGCATGTGTGCATGTAAGTAGTGAAAATGACACATGAGAGGGTCTTTCTCATGTACATATCCTCAAGTTAGACCAAGAAAAATGATACTTACACACTTTGACCTCATTTGACCAAAATTCAAAATCAAGACCTAGTATAATGAACCAAGACTCAAAAAAATGAACCACATGGTCCTTGTGGCTTAGTTTCGGCCGAACAAAGGTGTACACACACCTTTGGTGTCTGTTGTTCACTATATACTTAAAATCAAGAAACCCTAGACTCTCACTTAAGGTTTCATATCATTTCCAAAGTCACCAACAAAAATTTTCTCTCCCTTTTCCTCCTTTGAAGCTCACGGCACACAACACCCTTCTAGGGTTCTCTATATCTTTGATTTCTAGCAAGATCCAAGTATACTAGGTTCATTTCTAAGAACATCTAAGGTGGTTTGAAGTATTGGTTCTTTGATTCAAGGGTTTTCTTCAAGATCTAAGTTAGGGTTTCAAGATTTGTTGTTGGGTTTTATAGATCTATTATTTTGGGGTATAGATCTTGTGATTTCTCTACTTGTTCTTCATTCTTGTAAGTGTCTTGAATATTTTCTTGTGATTTACTTATGTTCTTTCTCATATGTTTAAGATCCATACATCCACATGTTGTGTTTTAATTCTTTTTGAAAGATTATAAAACAAGATTTTATAAATAATGATGCTACTTTGTTTCACTAGTTCAATATTATGTTCTTGGTGAAATGAGAGTTTAATAAGAGTTGCAACAATATAAATGAAGGGATTAGGTTAGATTTAAGTGTGGTTTTGTTGTGGATTAGTTGTGAATGGAGATTAGGCTAGATTAAACAATATTGTGAAGTTTGGTGTGATTTTTGGAAGCGTTTGCGAAAAATGATGTTGCTGATCCAAAATGGTTTTGAGGTTTTGGTCGACCTAAAAATGTTTTCACTAGGCGTAAAAGTAGTTTTTGAAGAGCTTGTTTCGAATAGATAGTTTTTCATATATCGCACATTAAATCGGACTTAAAACGACTAAGTTATAGCCAAATAAAACTTGAAACATTTTTTGACAAAACCGAATGAATAGTTGCTGATGTGAATAGTAAAATAGGTTTTCGGACACTTTCGGACATTTTTGGACTTTCTAAACACTGGCGAAACATATAGTAACACGTATATATTGATTAGTATCATTTAAGGACGTCGTTAACATATTTAAGAAAAAGTGTTAAGGTTACTAAAAATAGTAAGTTTAGTAAAACTTAGCGAAACAGACATAGAATTTAAGCGATTAAGGCTAGTTATTGCGTTTTGAAAATATGGAAAACTTAATAAATATAGGGGATGGTATTAACATCTTGAAACTAAAAACTTTCCTAAAATAGAAACTTACTAAAAATAGTAATTTTTGGTTAAACGCCGAAACTTAACGAAAAACTATATGATTTTATTTCGTCATGATTTGATAATCAAACTAAAGCAAACACACATGGATGTATTTTGGTAATGAACATATTATGCAATTCTTGATATACTTTCCGTGTTCCTAAGACGCTTTATTATTCTAGGTCGCGGCTAGATTTCTATATCATTTCTTCTTATGTGATTTATCTTTTGCTCATCTTACTAAGGTGAGTTCATAGCCCCATGTTTTACTACTTTTACTTTACTAATTTGGGGTGAGAAACATTGCTTGTTTTCAAACTATGGACACAGTTACTTTACGTTTCCTTTTCCTGATTACGTGTTGCCTAAGTAGCGAATAAACCACTAATGC
The DNA here is from genome assembly GCA_026074375.1 of Tanacetum coccineum. Classification (NCBI taxonomy): domain Eukaryota; kingdom Viridiplantae; phylum Streptophyta; class Magnoliopsida; order Asterales; family Asteraceae; genus Tanacetum; species Tanacetum coccineum. Next base: position 40,114 of record BQNB010028213.1, on the reverse strand, counting down.
CCAAATTATCATGAACCGTTAATTGCTTAACCGACCGTACTGGTTAAGTAAGCACGGATGTTGTAAATAGATCTATTGGGACTAATTATCCCTATCCGGGTAAGTTGCGCTTACTAGTTTCGGAGGTCCGAACAAACAGATATATACCATGTCGGAATGTCAATAGGTGATCCTGGTCAGATACCTTTAGGGCGCGGAATACTATTTGGCATATAAAATGCTTCCTTTTAAATTGAGATTCGGTGTCATGAGCTTAGTGCAAATGGTAAATGCTTTTTATGTGAAGTTGTATCTATTGTAACTGTCACGTGCGTATTGTGAACTTGTGGTCCACTTTAATACTAAATTCAAACATATGAAATGCAACAAGCCTTTAAACCCCTCGGTGTCCTGAGTGGACGAGTTATAGTCTCGTGAGGGTTTCCAGCGAACACACCCACAAAGTTCGATAAATTTCTTTTTGGAAGCAGAAATCGAGATACGCGACACACCGGCCGAATGCGTGACATACTTAAAAACTGCAAAGTTTTTGTTTTATATATATTTTTTAGTTTTTTTAATTATTATTTACTATTACTACTATTATTATTATACTTAACTTGATTTAAGATTTCTTAATGATACGGTTCAAGTGGGAATGATCCACTCTAAAAGCTTGGGGGTATGGTATTTTTGGAATGTAATCACGGTATGGATACTCATTTGTTTTTACCACGTGAGCCCTTTTTGATGTCTTAATAGGTTTATCTTTTTTGATTTTATTGTTAACGATAATAGGAGGTGGTGAATCTTTTTTGAATTTTCAGAGAATCATCAAACTTTTCACTCCCGGTGAATACGGCATTCACATGCTCGGTATGAGCTTGAGGAGGAGGTGGGTCAGTCCTATCGATTTGTTCTAAAGAAATGTTTTGAGATTTTGACCAATCATCTATTTTTCTTTCCCTATTTTTAGTTTTAGTTTGAGAATTCTTTTCATTTTGCTTCATCTTTAAAATCATATCGTTAACATTGTTTTTGAAAAACATATTTGTAACTCTTTGACCATCCAAGAATTTAGTCATTAATTTTTCGAAATCAGTTTTAGATTGAGGTTCTTGGTTGATAGGTTTAGACTTTTTGCTGGGTAAAACACCAGTAGTTTTACGATCGTCGTTGTCATAGAGTTTCCAATGAACAGTTCTCATGCTATAGATACGTCTTTTGAAATCTTCGAGGTCATTTCTCACATCATTGATTACAATCTATTGAGGATTCTCCGAAATCATAGATCTAAAAAGGATTCAAACGAGAAAACGAATATAGAATTGTTTTGATAATCTTCAGATTGGATTGTAATTGGGCTTCATGATGTTCACATATCGGCGTGTCATTGTGATCAGGTGGTTTTTAGGAGCGATTCCTCTCTAAGACGAATTAGTATTTTCTTACTGATGTGTCTTGTGTGGTGTTATTTATGTATCCAGTTTTACTATTTATTTAATACTCGACTATACCCTTAGAAAACAGACACTTTAACGGGTAGTGTACCCGGTCGGTGGTAGTTTCATGGTAAGTAGGTAGTTTCGATCACGAAGATCGAGAGCTTAAATTCCTAATTCCAATCAGTATATAAGTCATCTATGTTAAACCTAAAACTAATTCAAAAGGGGGGTTTTAGCCTGAGAGACTGCATAATTTTATGTATCTAACCTAAAAGGTTATGATGACAAGTACAGCAATAGTAAAGCAATAAACACACACAAGAAGACAAACAAATGATAGAGAAGCGGTCGAGAACTAATGTAAGGAAAACATATCAACCATGAATAATCCGATAAAACGCAGGTTTATTTATTATTGCAATGATTGACTTATCTCGAAGGGCATATCATTCTTATACTTAGGCAGTACTTCTTCCTAAGACCTAGATACGGGACTTAGGTGGTACTTCTTCCTAAGACCTAGACACGCTAATTATGTCACAATTAGACGCATCCGCATTAAGCTTCCTTATGTTGATTATAATCTATCTTAGGATCTAAGTAATGGTGCTCTTACTAAACCCTAGCTCATCGAGACTTTACCCACTTACTGCTTAACGGCTCTTTATATACTAGTAGTCCACTGTCCGAGTCCTTACCAATGGAATAAGAACGTACTCGTTGATACCAAGGTCACCTTATGGCTCAACTAAGCTCACTAATCTAAAGGCAAAGATAGGTCAATATTTGTGATCCTATGATTCTAGATATATAAATTGCAATATGGAGAGCTATCCCGGACTCTTAGCCTACGCCCAAACAACACCGAAGTTGCAGCGCATTAAATATGTAGGACTAGACCCAGTTAAATGATAGGTCGCATACTTAAGCATGTAAATGAATATAAATTGATAAACATAAACAACAATCAACGATAAATTAAGCAATCGAGATAAACAAACCAAACATTAGATCTTCATAAACATGGCTGATACCTAAAGGTATCAGCCGATAGTCATTGTAAAAATACACACAGTTTGATATATGAACGATTAAAGTAAAGAAACCTTGATCGAACGCGTATTCGGTTGCGTGAAGATTACAAGAGTTTTCCTATGATCTTGAGGCTCTTTTCTGACCTTCTAGGCTCTTCTGATCGTCTCTTGGTCGACTTGGTGGTTTAGGGATTCACTTGCATACCTAAAACTGAGTTTTAGATCGTCTATTTATATAGTCTGGTAGTCGGTTCAATACGCCGTATCCATCCATGTGGGATACGGCGTATTGGGCTTTCTTGGAGTAAGGACCACGTTTGATATCTTCCAGAATATTATATTGATTCCATATCTTGAATATGGCATATTGAGTCTTCTGGATACGGCGTATTGCTCTTTAATCATCTGTGGTTGGTATTTGCTTAAATACACACATCATTTACCTAATAAAACGAACCTAAACGACCAAAAACGCACATAAAATATGCTTGTTTTTGTGTTTGTACTGTGTAGGTACCAGATATTCACTAAAGGACGAAAACAAAGCCAAACCAGACAAAACCGAGCACGGATTTGAAAAGAGCGCGAAAAACCGAGCACAGGAACGGAAAGATCGTGAAGCAAAAGTAAAAATCGAAGCCAAGTCAAAAAGTCAAAATCAAGTCAAAGTCAACCCCGAGAAGTGGCATTGGAAAGAGCATCAAAAACCAAACCCGAAAACTTAAATTGCCAAAAGTGGGCCCACCCGTAACCACCTAGTGGGCCCGGGTCAGCCCACTTACTTATTTCACCCAACTACCGTTTTATGATAAATCAAAAATGGCCCAATCCCTTTATACCAACAAATGGCCCAAACAGCTTATAAGGCCCAAACCTATAAACTGGCCCAACCAAATGATAACAGCTGTTAAGCCCTACCATTAAAACCCTTAATGCCATTAGTCCTTAAGGACTAACAATGTTAGTCCAAAAGTAATAACGGTGCAAACACCAACCCAACTACAAGGTCCTAACCTGCCTAATTGTATCCCACCACAAGGACGATCACTGCTATATCATAATACACTTTAAGGGGCTTGTTTTGCCAAATCCTAAAAAAGTTTTACCCTGTATAACCCAAACCAATTTCCCGCCAATGTACTATACTTCTTCACATACAATTTGTGTGTTTGACCCTGCAACAACAGACAAGATCCTTCACCCCCAGCCAAAACATCACTTTCATCTTACCCCACCCTCACATAGGCTCATTGCTACTATGGCAATCCCATGGTCTTCTATTGGACAAATTCAATCAAGGGTATGGATTAATTGGATTAGGGAGCAAGCAAATTGAAGGGCTAAGATCATGGTTTTGAGTTCTCTCACAAGAAAAACACAACAAGCTTTTGAAGGACTGCCTATATAAAAGAAGAAAGAAGACAGAAGTAAGGAGGAACGAGGAGTAGGATAATTTAGTTTTAATGTTTTTTTTAAGTTTTATGTTTTATTTTAATTCTGTTATTTACTTTTAATCTTGTAAAATTTTCTCTTTAATGAAATTTACGTTTTATTAAAGAAACTTGTCTTTTATACTTTAAAAACTGCTATTTGTGATTTGCTTATGTTAAGTGCTTAATTTTGTGTTTCATTTGCTTAAATTTGCCTAACAAAGCTAGTCGGTTATCTGCTTTTACCCACCTTTGCTTAATTCAGTGTTTTAAGTTTAAAAAATGACAAAAGGCATTTTGAGGGGTATTTGGGTTAAGGCTATAAAATGGGTCAAAATGGTATAAACCTGATTTTGGTCATTTGGTTAGATTACATAAGCTCTAAATAAACCTTTAGGTCTGTTTTCTTAAGTTTTTAGGGTTTAAAACTTAATCTTAAGGTTTAGTCTATCAGTTTCTAAAATCTGTTAGTTGGTAGTTTCTACAATCTACTTATTTGGTAGATTTAGTTTAAGTGGCATTTTAGTTGTTAAGTAAGTGGTTCTTTATATGGTCACAACTCTGCATTCGAACTATAACTATGTACCCTACATTTACCATCTAAGTTTAGTAACAAATCTGTCCAAGCCCCCATTCTCCTCAGCTTTATAGTCAACTTTAGATTTCAAATTCAGGTTAGCTAATTATAGTTTTAAGCTTTGAAATTGCTTGCATAAGCTCATTAGGTATCCTTATTTATCTGTTTCAGCTTATTATAGGTTTTAAAGATCTTTTTCTAGCTTAAAAATAAGCCTGCCATAAGCATTTTGTCTTTTCAAAAACATAATTCACAATGCTGAGTAAAACAACATCTTTCCTAAGACCTTTTCATTTGATTATTTGGATTCAAATTAGTTTTTTTTTTATGATAATTATTTGAAGCCCTTAAGCTAGTTTAAGACATAAAGCCCCATGGCCATAAGGATCCAATTTATGTTCTTAAAAATAAGCTCAAAATGGACCCCTTTAGGGCTGTTTGGCTTATAGGTTTTGCCTTTTGCTTCTAATTAGCTTTTCGTGTTTATGTCTTGTTTTCTGTTTAAATGATGTTCAACAAATGCATATTAGTCCAAAAAAAGCCAACATTTAAACCTTATTTCCTCCTTAAGTGGTTATTTAGCATTCTGTCTCCTTTTCAGCTCTTTTCCCAGCTTATTTAGCATTCTTTAGCATTCTAGTTATAAAAAATGCTTATTTTAAGGTGCTTATTATATTTGTGTAAAAAGATTTTAAAAAATATGTTTCCAAAAAGGGAAGGCATGGGGGTCGAACCCATGACCTCCCCCTTAATAAAAGCACCTCAACACACGCACTACACAAACCAACTCTGCCCTTAAAGGTTCTTTTGCTTTTTTCATAGTTTGTTACATTTATTATTTAAACCTTATTTGCAGTTTTGCTTATGTTTGCTTATTTGCTTATTCTCTGCTTATTGCTTCAGCCTTTTGCCAGTTTCTTATTTTTCTTGCATTCCTTATAGTTTAAACTATTTTCTGTATTTTTTTTAGATTTTTAATAAATAGTTTAGTATTTTTAATCAAATTTTCTTTTTAAAACTGTTTTTAATTCATAAAAAATTAAATAAAAGTCAAAAAATATAATTTTTTTTAGGACCTAGGAAAATAATTTTGCATGTGTAGGGTTAAAATTTAATATAGTTAGTTTTTAGTCGCGTTTTTTAACGTTTCCGTTACCGTTTATTAGCTCGTTATTGGCCTTAATTATGTTCCCATAGTTTCTTAAGCTTTCCTATGCCTTTATTTATGTTCCTGTAGTTTTAGGAATTATTTTTATGCCTTTTTATGCTTTCCCGTAGTTTTAAGTTTAAATTCCCATGCCTTTTTATGATTTTCCCGTAGTTTTAAGCATTCCTTAGTTAAATTTTCATAATTTCTCGTAGAATTTAAAGACCCCAATCAAATCTTTGTTATTCAAGCATCCAAAAGTCAAACAAAAAACATAACCGTCAATTTCACTCCTCGTTAGGAGAACAAACCGGGTCCGGTTTTAAACTTTGTGGATAACGAAGTTAGAGACCGATACTTCCGGTTACTATACTACTACTATTGATATTATCCTATTTATTATATATTTATATATTTGTTTATATTTATATCTATAACGGCTACAAAAGGAAACAATTTTAAGGCGCCTATTTTTGGCGCCGCTGCCGGTGAGGTGTGTTGCGACAATATCATTACGGTTTGACGATTAGTGACTTGAAGACCCTTCCTCGTGAAGTTATCATTTCCGTTTGTGAATATTTTCTTATTATTTTTATAAAAATACCAAAATATTTTTCATTTCCTTTCTTTTATAAAAACAAGAAAAATCAAAAATATAAAAACATTATCCTTAATTATCAATAAAAATCATCATCAATATAATGCTCTCGACTGAGGCATTATCATAATAAGTTCCCAAACTAAAGATTTAAAACTTGCCTTTGTGTCACTTGTGAAATACGGCTCACCTTTAAGAGATTAACAAACTCTAAGAGGGGTATAAGGAGGGTTGTTCCAAGGAACTACGACCCAAAAGGAAAAGGTTTTTAATAACTCCGCGCTTTCCTGCTCCTCCGCTCCTTTATGTGTTTTTCTTTTAAAGAGCTACCGTGAAGCAAGTTGATTATCGGTTTAAGTTATTCAATCTCATTTTGTCCTTATTAAAATATGTTGTTTAAAAAAATTGAAAAACCAAAAATAATCTCCTTTAACCTCTTTGACATTTAATTCTTTTTTCTTACCCTCTTATTTGTTTAATTCTCGATCATGTCTTCGTTTAACCATTATGGTTGTTCGTTTTGTGGGGGTCCCCATAATGGTGGAAATTGCCCCGGTTATAGCGTGATAGAGTAGGGAAATGGGTTTGTCTATGACCAAAATCCCTATCCTTATCATGAGACGAACGATTATTTTAACCAGCCTCCACAACACTAATACGAGACATACTCGTGTGAATTTTGTGGAGGAAACTCTCATCCGGGTTTCGATTGTCAAACAGGGAACACACCCGTCTTTGATCAGGGTCCCTGTTACAATCAAGACTTTGGTTTTAACCAACCTCCACATTATTCCCCGAGTCAGCCACAACAACATCCTTGTTGTGAGATCTATGGGAACGATGCTCATTATGGTTACGATTGTCCACCTCAAGTTCCGTTTGTTTATGATCAGGACCCATGCCACAATCAAGACTATGATGAGTTCCCGCAAACTTTAACAAGTTTTCAACAACAAATTCTTTGTTGTGAAAATTACGGGGGGTCCTCACGCGACTTTTGAATGTCAACCGATGAATCAAAATTTTCACGATTCCGGTTTTGACCAATTTCAACCACCGCAGTCTCTCGTCATTCATCAACCTCCTCAAGAAATGAGCATGGAAGCTTTGCAAGCCCGAGAAGACCTAATGAAATCGATAGAAAACTTTCTAAAGAAGTTTAATCGTATTTCTTTTCAGAAAACACCGAAGGTTTTAATGCAAGCTTGGGACAAATTTCATGAAATTAAGCATGCTCAATCCGAGGACGTGCAAGAATTGCTCAACAAACTTGTTGATGATGTGTGAAACATAAACGAGGAGTTAGCAGAATATACCAATACTCCAAGTTGGAATTTGCCTAACTCATCTTACGATGATGACGATGACAAGGAAAGTTCAATCACCTTGAAAGATATCATTATGTCCGGACTTCCTCTGTGTGTTGCTATCACTCTTGATTCACCAAAAACGGACTCCCTCATAATGAAGGATGAGCATCTTAGCACAATTTCAGAAACGGAATCGGACAAATTCATAAAGTCTAGTGTTAAGAACCTTGTCCCTACCCCAAGCGAGTCCGAGGATGCTTCCAACGGTCTGTGTGATTTGTCCATTTGTAATGATTTTCCCAAGAGTCATCTTGTTACTTTTTCTAACCCTCGCTTCGATATCGATGACGATTGTACCTCAAGTGATGATGAGTCATTTTCCGAGGAGGACGTTCCAATGGAGAATTTTAAATTTTTTCTCTAATCCTCTTTTTGATTTTGATGAAGAAATCATTGCTATCGAGGTGAATCTAATTCAAAATGAGGTGTTAGAAAGTATCACTTCAAATCCCCCGGGAATTGATTCCTTTGATGCCAAATCCAATCTTTTAGAATCTCTGCTTAATCGAAATACTTCGATTGATTCTTCTTCTAAGATTGATTCTCTTCTTGATGAGTTCGCCGGTGAACTCTCCTCTCAAATCAATTCCACCGGGAATTGATAGTGACAACCTTGATCCGGAGGGTGAGATTCATCTAGTTGAGAGTTTGCTTTATGAAAACTCGTCTCCCCGCCCTCCGAAAGATTCTAATTCCGATGTTTCTGATGCTATAACTGAATCTTTCTCTCCATCTCCCATCCCCTTTGAGGATAGTGACTCTCTTATGGAGGAGATTGATTTATTTCTTACTCTGGATGACTCAATGCCACTAGGCATTGAGACCGATGACTATGACTCCGAAGGGGATATCCTTTTCTTTGAAGAATTGCTTACCGATGATTCCCTTTCGCTCCCTGAGCATGAGTCATTCCACTTTGAAAGTGATTATGATCCATCATCCCCTCGCCCTCCGGCGAAACCACCGGATGATGATGAAATTGAGCCCGATACGGGACTTTTGACTACCAAAGTGGTGGGTGAAATTTCTGAACACTATGTTCTTATGCCTAGACTGTTACCCACCCAACCCACCCTTTGTCCAGTAATTCAAACTTTGCTTCCATTTTCATCCGAAAATGTGGACAAAGTTCTTCTCTTATCTCATCGGGGCTTTAAAGCTCTCCAGCTTTCTTCTAAAAGCCCGATGTTGATTCATGGAGACAACACTCCTAATTTGGGTGTTCGTCATCTCCATTTCTATCCCCCTTGATCATCTCAAGTATGGGGGAATCGGGTCAAGCTAAGTGACCTTAAACAAGCGCTTCGTGGGTGGCAACCCATGCTTATCCGTAGTAGTAATATGATTAGTTTAGTAGTAATGAATAAGTATTTTGTACTATGAGGAGGCTCTCCTCTTCTTTTCTTGTGTTTTGTGTTTTGCTGTGTATGTCCAGGATTGTCCTGGATTTTTGAAGCCTCTCGTGCTCGCGGTTTTTTCCTTCGATCACAAAAGCTTCACATCCTCAGCTTCATTTGGGAATCCAATATCCAAATCTTATCGACTAACGTTTATCTTTAAGCATACTTAATAAACGGCTTAGGATTTACATAGAGACCCTTCTTAAAACATTGAGGACAATGTTTAGTTCTAGTATGGGGGTCTATCGATTTGATTGTGTCTGCAGTCGTTGTTTTCACGTAATCCCGTTTCTACCACCAAAAATCCAAAAAAAATAAAAAAAATTTAAAAATAAAATAAGTGATTTGTCACAATTTTGACTTTCCTGCTGGCTATAATAAGAATAAATTTTGACTCGATCGAGCGTGTTGAGCTCTAGCTTGTTCCTTAACTTTTAGACTAAGCATTCGCGAATCTTCGCGAAGAACGAAAAATGATAGAGTTAAGTATGAGTTGGATGCTAAACAAGGATTATTTGGAAACCTTACAAGCTCATGTGTGTAATTTGTGGCTTTTTCTCCTATAAGCTCCTAACCGGACTAATAATACGTGCTATTTTTGAAAATTAAACTTAAATAAAAAAAATTTGAAATGTAGTCGATAGCAATAATTTTAGTCTTAGTTCAAATTTATACTTAAATTTTCCAAAAAGAAGTCTTCTCTATATATCGTGGTATAAAGTTTAATGAAAAAAAAATAACAAAAACATAATAATAAAAAAAATGATGAATAAGGTAATAATAATAATAAACTGTGGGCTGATAAAAGTTTAGTGCATCTTGCCGCTCAAACGATAAACCAACCGATGTTGCCGATTCTTCCAAAAAAGGCACATAGTATTTTCTAGGGAACTGTAGATAAAAGTTTGTTGCAATCTTGGACCGGCTCAACAAACCGTGTTGCACATCATTGCAAGCATAAAGCAGCCATTCTAAAAGGTCAAAGATTTCTTTAGTTTAAAAAAAAGGATGTATAATTAATATTAAGGTGTAATTAAATGTGATTAGTAATAAAAATAGGGAAAAATCTCTTTTTCTTAAATTTTAAAAATATAATATGCTTTTGAACTAAGACTATTTCATTTTAAAGTGCGGTTTTCTAAATAAAGCTGTATAATACGGGGGCAGCCTAAGGTTTTTTTGAAACCAAAGGTCCTGAGTTCCCGATACTAACACTGTGGGGTGTTAAAAGCCTGGTTACTTTACTTAGAGAATCCCAAGGTAGGGATAGATAGCCGATACAAAAGTCGACGTACATGGGATGATTTCCTCCAACGGATCAGTCCTTCCAAAAAAACTCATTATTCTAATCTCCAATAACTCTCATCTCTCCGGGAGGAACGTGAAGCATAGAATTTTTGCAAAAAAAAACGTTGATCCATGATTGAAATGCGAAATGGAAAACAAAAACAACACGCTAGATATATAATAACTTGGTCCATGATAGGTGAAAAGTTCACAGACAAATTTTTGGCAAAATATTAGAGTGTTAGCAGATCTAACACTAATAATATTAAAAAAAAACAACTTTGATTTCGTTTTTAAGCTTGGTTTTGGAATAAGTGAAAAGTCGAGAAAACGATGAATTAATCCCTTTTTTTGAAGGGCATTTTAATTATAGGATAGAAATATTTCTTATTTTGTGACCCTAAAAGTTATAATAAAATACGAAAGAAGTCAAAAATTTTAGTTAGTTCTTACAAAAAAGAAAATTACAAAAAAAAGAGAAAAAAAAAGAAAAATTATTTAACAAAAATATGTGTGATAGTTAGTGTAAATAATAATAAGTGTGTAAAAACTATAACCTAAAACTCCAAAACTTAAAAACTGAACGGGCTTTCAAAGCTTTTGATGTATCTTTAATTCCTCCTTGATGAACACTGATTAAGCTTAGCAACCTTTCGATGTAATAGTATTAAGGGGAAGGGGATTGAGAATTTTTTAGTTTTCATATTCTTAATGTTTTACTTCATATATCATTCTGCTGAGGCGAAAACTCAAAAATTTAGTATGGGGGGAATTTATGGTATGAAGTTAGAGAATTAACACACAGGAATACAATACACACAAGTATGAAAATTAATAACATTACATAGTAAAATGGACCCCTAAAAAAAAAACACCCAAAAAACAAGAAACACTCACAAAAATGGCCTTAACTATCACAGTTTTTTTTTTTTGTGTTTGGATATTGTGCAGGAAAACGGATATTCCGAAAAAAAGATAACCAAAAAAAAAAAAATAAAAAAATAATAAAGAGCCAAATGACAAAACGAAAAATTAACCACACACCGAGCACTGGGTGAAGAACGGAAATGGAAGCGTAATGAAGGCAAGACAAGATCCAAATGCAAATAATTTAAGCCAAAAGTTCAAAAATGTGAGGATCCACCTGATAAAGGATCAAAATAAATCCGAATAAATCAAAATTCAAAGAACGGGAATACGAAACAGAAGAAAAAAAATATTTAATGGTCCAATCAACAAAAGCCAAAACAACCCAAAAACAAATGGGACCAACCCGTAATCCATCTAATGTGGGCCGGGACAAGCCCCATTAAAGCTTAAATATACAAAAAGTATCTTAATAAGCCTTAAACAATAAAAAGGGCCCCCGCAATCCTTTTTAAATATATAGCCCGAAAATCCATGCCCGGCCCCAACCAAACCAAGCCCCAAATCCATTTTAATTAAAAAAAAAAAAATTTATAACTATTGTTAAGAATTGCCCAATACCCTCATCCCCCCATAATTATTAACTCTGTTACGGTCACAAGTACCATACATTGAAAACCCCCATACACATTGAGGACTGTTATTTTGTGTTTGCCACTAACCCAAAAATCAAATAATCACCATAAAGGGAAGATGTGATGCAATTGAACGATACAAAATCCAAGGGCCAAAGTGGTAAAACACTCCCAAACCCTTCACCCACCCCTGTTCTTGAACCGCCAAAACAAGAATACAAACACAACAAACGCTATGTTCCCACGCTAAATTTCCTTTTTATATAAGCTATCATCCAACCTCACTGTCACCCGTCTACTACCATAAACAAAAATCTACAAAACCCCAAAACAAAAACCATCACTCTCACCTACCCCCCACCCATCGACAATCGAATGGCTTATTGCCATGTTGGCAATCCCCCAACACTAATCAATCGTGCCAGGGATAAAAACAAATAATTAAGGATTGAAGTCAAAGGCTTGGGGACAAAGAAATTGGATGCTAAATAAATAGGAGATAAAATATAATAAAATTAAAGATAAAAGAAAAATAAAAAATGAGAAAAAAATTACTACTAAAAAAAATATAACAAGAAATAAACAAAAGAATAAGGATAGAAACAAAAAGAAAAGAATATAGGAAAAATAGTGAAAAATAAAAAAAATTAGAAAAATAAAATAAAAATAAAATAAAACTAATAAAAAAAACTAAGCTATAATAATGAAACAATGAAGACTCCCCACCCCACCCGCCAACCCCCCTCCCCATCCAACGATCCCCCCACACCAAAACACACGCCCCCCACCCCCCCCACCCAACACCCGAAACACACACCACCCACCCCCCACGCCCACCCTTTCCCCCGCTCTCCCCCCACTCTCATCCTACTCCCATCCCTATCCCGTCCCCCCCACCACCCACCATTCCGCACCCCACCTCCTCGCCCCGACCGTCCCCCACTCCCCCCACCCAACCATCCCCACAGCCACCAACCGCACACCCCCCGCCCCACCCCCGACCACCTCCAACCGCCCACCCCCAAACACCGGACCATCATCATTTCCCCACACCAGACAGCCACCATCCCACTAACCCCCCCACCCACGCCCACCCCTCCCCCGCCCCCACCCACCCCCGCAACTCACGCCCCTGCCACGCCCACCCACAATCCCCCATCCTCCACCACCCCAACCCCTCCAAAACCAACCACGCACACCCCAACCACCCCCCACCTATCCCCCCACGCCGCACCCCCCCTCCCCAGCCCTCGAACACCCTCCCCCTAACATCCCAACCACACCCCCCTTCCCCTCCCCCACACCCCCCACCCACCCGCCACACCGTATGCCTCCCCAACACTTCCCAACCCCAACCCCCCCTCACCCCCACACAACCTCCCCACACCCAATCTCCCCCCGCCCCATAGCCCCTCCCCACACCACACTCCTCAACCACCTCCCAACATCCGCGCCCTCGCCCCCTCACACAACACACTCCTCTACCCAATTCTACCCACACTCCTGCCTACCCCATCACTCACGCACCGACAATTCCACCCCCCTCCCCCCCGCTCAATCAGCTCTTCCCTGAACTCCAGACATTCAAGATCCCCAGCCTCACCACCCCCACCCCATCCCCCCACCGCCCCACACCAGACACGCACCCACCGCCCAATTCACGGACGCCCCACCATTCCCTCAACCCGCCCTCCCTCCTGCACTCACTACACTCAGCCCAACAAATTCTTAACCAGCCCCCCCCCCACTCCCACCCCCCACCAACAACACACCCGTCTCTCTACCCCCAACCCCCACCCACACACCCATCTTCCCCTCCCACCAACCCACCCCACAACCCACACACCGCCCCCCCACCCAACCCACCCCAACGCCTCGCCCCACACTCACCACCCATCAACACGTCCCACACCCCAACCCCAAACCCGCTTCCCGATACCACGCCGCCCCACCGCCACCCCACCTGACCGCCCCACTACCACCCCCCCCACCATCAGGACACGCCACCCATGCACCCTCAACCACCCCCCAACCTCCCCTCACACCCTCAACACCATCCCCACCCCCCACACCCACCACCTATCATCACCCACACCTACGCCTACCCTCACGCCACCCCTGCCCACCGCACCACCACCCACCTCCAACCTAACCCCCTACCCCCCCCTCCCCACCCCCCCACTCACACAGCAACCCCCCTCCACCACCCCCCCCCCATCCCGAACACCACCACCCCAACCCCACATTCCCCTCAACGCAGAACTTCAACCCCACCCCCCCACCCCCCCCCCCCCCCCCACCAGACTCCCCCACCCTGACCGTCCGCCCCTCCACCCCCCACCCATACGACACAACCACCACGCTCCCACCCCACTCCCTCCACCCCTTCCCACCACTCACACCCACGCCCTTACCCTCAACCTCAACACGCCCGACCGCTCCCCATCAACTCACCGCCTCTCTCCACCCCTCCACCCATCCCTTTTCCCGATACCAACCTCACCACCAATTACCAAACACCTTCACCCCATCACACGACCACCTACCCTCCTAACCCCTACCCCCACACCCTCACCACACTCGCCCCCCCTCACACCCCATGCCTCCCAACCCCCTACAACCACACCACCTCGCCCCATACACTACCGACAACACCCACACCATACCCCCACCCCATACCTCACCCCACCTTCATACCTCCCACCACCCACCCCCCCCACCCCCGCACCAATCCCACACCCACCCCAACCCCACAGCCCCGACCCCTCCTTAACGGCCCCCCAACGCCCACCCCCCGCCCCCATGCCCCCCAACCACCTCAACCCCAACGCCCCCCCCCCCCGATCAACCCCCACCTACCCGTTCACCCCCCCCCCAGCCCCCCCCACCCTACACCCCTGACCACCCCCCCCCACCATTCCGCGGGTCGAGCAAAACCGCCCCTTACGTACCACCCCCCACCCACGACCAACACACGCTGACCCTGATCACGTCAACAAGCTCCACCCACCCAACCCCCCCAGCACCCACATTCCTCCCCCCCTCACTCCCTGCCCCCACATCACCTCCCACCTACTAAATTCTCCCACACCCACCCCCAAACAACACCACCATCCCCCTCCACCGCACCTCCGTACCCACCCTACACAACCTAACCCCGCGCCCCCCCCCCCCCCCTCACCGCCCACTTACCCCACACAACCCCTCCCCTCACAACCCTCACACTCCCCCCACCACCATACCCACCCCACCCCCACACCCCCACCCCTACACTCCACACCCCACAACACCCACCCCCCACCCTCTCCACACAACCCCGCCCCCCCAGCCACCCAGAACCATACCCCCCCCACCCCTCACCAATTCCACCACCGCAGCCCGCCAACACCCCTGTCCCCCCCACCGCACCCCACCCACCTCACGTACACCGACTCAGACCAACTACCCCGGCCTCGCGACCACCACCCACCCCCCCCCCCCCAACTCCTCACCATCTCCCCACACCATCACCAACCACCCCCCACCACCACCCCCCTCACTCCCTACCACCATACCGCCCTAACCCCCTCCACCCACCCCCACCACACCCCAACACCCACAACAATATACCCTCACCTCCCCTTCGTCCCCCACCCTCCCCCCTCCACTACAAAACGCCCAACCCCAACCCCGCCCCCACACCAAAAACCTTCCCACCCCCCTCCCCACAAACCGAACCATCCCGAGCCATAGCAATACTCCCCCAACCTCCCCTCTTTCTACCCCCTCCACCACCCACCACCACAGTACCCCCCGCCCCCGATGCCAACACCGACCACACCACAGCGTTAACCCGAGCACCCCCCTCCCTCCCTCCCCACCCACCCACACCCAATACATCTCAACCATCCCTCACCCCCCTCACAACCCTTTACCACACGCCACCCCCCACCCCCCCCAATCCCCCACCTTCCAGACAACCCCGCGCCTCGCCCTTACCCTCACCCCCCACACCCAGCCCCCCCCTACCCCCGCACACCTACCAACCAAACCCTCCACCTAACGCCCCTCACCCCCCCCAAACCCCACACCATCCCCATTACCCCCCCACACCACAGCTCCATACCGCCAGTACTCCCACCCATCACACCTCAATCTAGCCCCCCCCCCTCAATCTCAACGATCCCCCCAACCACCTCCCCCCCAAGCACCCCACCCTCTCACCCCCTACAACGATGCTATCTACCCCACCTAGCCACCCACCCACCACCCCCATTCCCTCCACACTCCCCCCAGCAACTAGTCCCTCCCCCCCCCCCCCGACCCAACCCCCCCACACAACCGCCCTCACACCACCAACCTCCCCGATCCCCCTCAACGCCCTACCAACTCACCCAGCCCTAACCACGCTCCCCCGCACCCGCGCCCCCCCCCCCCCAATCGCACCAACTACAAGCTTCACACTACCCCTCCAGCACACCCCGACCCACACACCCCAAACACACCCAACGACTCAACCCACGCCATCTCACACCACCACCCGCTTGCTCACCTCCAACCCCACCACCTACTAACACCACACCCCATCCCCAACCCACCCCCCACCCTCTCCCCAACACCCACCCGAGCACCCCCACCCCCACCACTTCGCACATCCCCCCCCACACACCAGCTCCCACCCCCCCACACCTCCCCCCTCCCCACCCCCCACAACACTCTCACCAATCCACCACACACCCCTCACCCCCAACCCGCGCACGTCCCCACTGTCGCCCCAACAATCCACCACACTCCTATCCCAACACTCATCCCCCCCCCTCCCAAAACACACCATCACTCCAACAGCGCACATCTCCATACTCACCACCCCAAACACCCCCCACCCACACGCACACCCCCACCCTCCCCCCCACCACCCCCAACCTCTCCCCACCACGCATTACTCAAAAACACCCACCATACACCCCCAACCCCTCGCCCCCCACACCCCACAACCCACCCCACCCACACCCCACCCCTCCCACACCGCCCCACCCTCCCAACACACACCCCCCACCACCCTCACCCCCACCCTCCCCCAACCACAACACACCTCCTCTCCCCCCCCATTGCCCCCCACCCTATCACTCACCCACCCCCCCACCCCCCCACCTGCAAACACCACCCCCACCCCCACCACCTCCCGCATCTCCGACAGCCCACCCCCACCCCAACAACCACACCCCACTATACCTCCCCCTCCCCCCCCACCTCCACCCCTCCCACCCACCAACCCTACCTCCCCACCCAACCCGCCCCCCCCTCCCACGGCAGCCCTCCCATCCCCCTCCCCCCTCGCCCATCCCCCCCCCGCCCAAGACCCGCCCTCCTCACCCCACCCAACCCACCCACCCTTCCCCCACCCCCCCCACCCCCCCCCCCCCCCCCCCACTCCTACCCACTCCCCCAATCGACCTCTACACCCCCACCAACCACCCTCACCAACTCTCACCCCCTCTCACCCCCCACTCCCCCCGCCCACACCCACACGCCCACCAACCCACCCTCCCCCACCCCCCCATACCCCCCCACCAACCCCCACCACCCCCTCTCCCCACCCTAGCCATCCCTCCCTACAAAACCCCACATCCACCGCCAACCCCACTCCCCACCTACTAGCCCCCCCCACCAACGAGCACACACACCCACCCACCACCCACCAACCCCTCACTAGCTCACCACAACACCACCCACCGCCACCACCTCCCCCCGACCACACCCCGCCCAATCAACCCCCGCCCCCCAGCCCCACCCGCCTACCACAGCCCCCACCACCCCTCCCCCCCCCACCCCATCACAGCCCGAACCCCCCATCTCCAGCCCACCCCCCCACAATACCCGCATTGCCCCCGCTTCACCCCACACCCCCCATTCGTAGCGCACCCCCTCGCAACCGCCCCCAACCCCACTCACCTCAGTCCACCAGGCTAACCCGCCCACATCCATCCCACTCCATCCATCTCCCCCTTCATTCACCTCCCCCCCCAGCCCAGCCCCCCTCCCAAACACCCCGCCCCTCTCACCGCACCGCCCACCATCGCCCCGTCGACTTCACCCTCCCCACCCACGCACCCACCCCCGCGCCCCACCACCGCTCACCACCCCCACACCACCCCCACCATACACAAACCCCCACCGCACCCCCCCCCCACCCCCCCGCCCCTTACCCTAGCACGGCGCACTCAACAACCCACACCCCCGTCAACCGACCCACCACTACGCCCCCTCACCTCCGATCTCTCCCCACCAGCCCACCCAGACACCATCACCCCATAACACCACCCACAACCACCCACCGACACCCAAAACCCCCACCCTCCTCCCCGCCAGCCCCCCACCATCCGCCCCCCTCAACCCCCACAAACTAACCCCACCCCCCCCCCCCCCCCACCCCCACCCGCTACCAAACCCCAACCCCCCCCCCCATAACACTTCTCACTCCCCCCCACCCCACCCCACACCGCCAGTTCCCTCTACCACCACAGACGCACACCCGACCCACCCTCCCACCACCCACACCACCAACCTGTCCTTCGGCAACATCAACCTTCTATCCACACCCCCCCGCCCTCCACCACCTCCCTCTTCAACCCCACGCACCCACCCCCACACCACACACCCCCAACGCCTACACACCCCAACCACGACCTCCCAACCATTCCCCCCCTCCACTCCTCTAGCCCCCAACACTCCCCCTTCTCGCAAACCCGACCCACCTCACCCACCCTGCTCAACCTGACCTCCAACACCCCCCCCCTCTTACCCCATTCCCACCCCAACCCCCCCTCAACCCACCCACGAACCCCCATTCCTCCCACTTCCCCCAAGCAAGACCCCACCCCAACACCCAACCCAACTCCCCCCCCTACAACACCCGCACTAGCGAACCGCCGCATCCACCCCTGAAAACCCCCCCCCCACAACCCCTCCATTACCACACGAACAACCCAGACTCTCGTCCATCCCCCTCCCACCCCCACGAACCCACGCCCCCCCCAAAAACAACCACCCCAAACGCAACTACCCCCACCTACAGCCAACACACCAACACCCCCCGCCTCCCCCGTATGAGTAGTGTTAACATCTTAACTTATATTTAACGGTGATTTCGTTT
Source organism: Tanacetum coccineum (assembly GCA_026074375.1). Classification (NCBI taxonomy): domain Eukaryota; kingdom Viridiplantae; phylum Streptophyta; class Magnoliopsida; order Asterales; family Asteraceae; genus Tanacetum; species Tanacetum coccineum. The sequence goes on along the minus strand of BQNB010028213.1, from coordinate 21,213 downwards.
TAAGCTTGGTTTGGAATAAGTGAAAAGTCGGGAATGATGAATTTATCCTTTTTAAGGCATTTTAGGGTTGAAATGTTTCTTATTCTGTGACCCTAAAAGTTATAAAAATAACGAAAGTCAAATATGTTAGTTAGTTGCTTAAAAAGAAAAGTACAAAAAAAGAGAAAAAGGAAAAATACAATAATATGTGTGGTAGTTAGTGTAAATAATAAAAGTGGTAAAAACTGGGCTTTTCAAAGCTTTTGATTCTTTAATTCTCCTTGATGAACACTTAGCTACTTTTCGAGGTAATTAGTCGAGGGGGATTGAGATTCTTAGTTTTCTTAAGTGTTTACTTATAGCATTGCGTGAGGACACGCAATAGTTTAGTATGGGGGATTTTGGTATGTGTGAAATTACACATACCTTTTACTTAATAAAACGACCCTAAACGACCAAAAACGCACATAAAATGCCATATATATATGCTTGTTTTTGTGTTTGTATTGTGCAGGAAACGGATATCCGAGAAAAGGACAAATAAAAATAAAGCTAATGACGACAAAACCGAGTACGGGAACGGAAAGAGCGTGAAGCAAAAGTCAAATCAAAGCCAAAAGTCAAAAAGTCAACTGAAAAGTCAAATCCGAGAAATCAAAGTCAAAGACGGAGACAAAACTGAAGAAAAAAGTTAATGGGCCAACCCGTACCTATCTAATGGGCCGGGACAACCCATTAAGCTTTTATACAAAAAGTCTTATAAGCCTTAAACAATAAAAAGGCCTGAATCCTTTTTATTATAGTCGGCCCACCAATCCAAGCCCAAATCCATTTAACTATTGTTAAGGCCCAATACCCCTTAATTATTAACTCTGTTAGCTCACAAGGACCTTCATTGCAATAACCCGTTACACTTTGAGGGACTATTTTTGCCACTTCCCAAAATCATATCACCACAAAGGAAGATGGATGCAATTGAAAGATACAAACTCAAGGGCCAAAGGTGTAAAACTCCCAAACCTTCACCCCTGTTCTTACCCAAAACAGAATACAAACACAAACGCCATTGTTCCCGCTAAATTTCCCTTTTTATGCTATCTCCAACCTCTGGCACCCTCCACCCCATAACAAAACCATCACTCTCACCTTACCCCACCCATCACATGGCTTATTGCCATGTTGGCAATCCCCTACACTTTCATTCGTCTAGGGATAAAAACAAAGAATTAAGGGTTGAGATCAAAGGCTTGGGGACAAAGAAATTTGGATGGCTAAGATGGGGCTTGGGACTCACTCACACAACAAAAACACCTTCATTTTGTCTCAGTGAAGAAACACAAACGTGTGAAGAAAAAGAAGACCAAGACCTAGAATCTTCATTAGCTTATTATAAATAGGACTTGTGTAAGCCAATATGAGGCAAGTAGTTTAACCTAGTTAATTTTCAGCTTGTTTTTACTTTATTGTCTTTTAAAATTTTCAAGTATTGTATTCTCTTTTAAGTTTAATGAAAAGTTTGAGGTTTTGAAGTTAAATTATGTTTTTTAAGCATTTTATAAACTGTTTCTTAAGCTCTTTTGAGTTGTGTAATTGTTACTTAAGCTGTTTCTTGGATCTTACAAGCTTTTACCATAGCTTGTGAGATTTTGAGTATATTTCACCAAAAATCAAAGAATCTTTCAAAATTCTTATTGGAGCATGGTAAATATTGGATGGCCATGGGTTTAGTGCTTATGTGGATAAGCTATAGGTTGGTTATAAGCTGATTTGAGGACTTGAATCATATACAAAAGCTTGGACTTTTGTAAGTTTTCCATTTTCCATTTTTAGCTTATTTTACTGTTCAACTGCTTATTGTGCTTATCACTGCTTATTATCTGCTTATATATGCTTATTAATGATGTTTTATGCTTGTTTAGCTTAGTTTGTAGTTTAAATATTAATTGTGCAAGATCTAGTTAAAATCTGTCAAAAATAGCTTAAATTTGCATAATCTGTTTGAGCTTATTTGAGTGCTTAATCTTAAGTAATTTTTGCTTAAAAGTGTTTAAGATTGTCTGTTTTCCATTTGTGTTTAAAAGTATTAGCTTAAATCAGTAAAAAGTAGCTTAAAATTTGGACTTAAGAATTTAAAGGGGTGTTTGGGTCAAGGGGTGAAAGTGGCTCAATCTAGTCATAGAACCATTTGGGTCACTTGGGTAATTTGCACAAGCTATTTTAAGTTGATCTTAAACTGTTTTTAAATGATTTTAAGTCTAAAAGTTAGTTTTTAAGTTTTTGCTACCAGGTGTTCAAAACTGTGGTATAGAATAGTTTCCATAGTGCTTATTTGATAAGTCTTTTTAAAACAGCTTTTAAGTCTTTTTTTATGTGTCCATTTTTGTGTTAAAATAGAGCAGTATAAGTGTTTTTTAGTTTCAAAAGAGTCTTTTTCATTTTCAATTTTTAGTGTCTTAAAATTGTTTTTAGAATTCAAATTTTTGAGCATAAGCTCCTTTTAGGTCAAAATCCATCTGTTTTGAGTTATTTTTCATTTTTTAGCTTATTTTCCTAGCTTATTGGTAGGCTGCAAGAGCCATCTTTTTCTTAAAAAACACCACATCAGCATATGCTGATGTGTGACAACACTTTTCACTTGATTTTTTAGCTGCTTGTTTAACCTTCAAACTCTTTTCTTTTTGCGGTTTTAGAAAGCCTATAAGCCAATCTTTTTAGGGGTATAAGCCAAATATTCATAAGGTTCCCTTAAGGTGCTATTACTTAAGCCCAAAAAGTGGTCCCTAGGGCTGTTTGCCTG
>BQNB010028213.1:6527-16896 GCA_026074375.1 Tanacetum coccineum | reverse complement strand
CAAACCGACTCTCGACTTTCCAATTCACTCCTCGTTGGGAAAAACGACCCAGGAATATCATATACTACTTCCGGTTTCATTGATTTTCTTGATAATTATCCTTATTATATATTTATAATTATTTATATTTATATATATATATTTAGGGATAGTTTCAAAAGTCAATTAATCTTTGGGAAAATTCTGAAAAATTCATGAAAAGTACTTTAAGCTATGAAGATTACAAGAAAAATAAGACTTTACAAATACTGCTTATAAATAAGCAGTTATTAAGCAAACAGTTTTAATAATCAAAACTAGAAAACGACTATTAATAATTAATAATGCAAACTATAACCTAAAAAAGACCCTAGGGCAGTTGGTTTGTGTGTGCGTGTGTGGGGCTTTGGCTAGCTAAGGGGGAGGTCATGGGTTCGACCCCCATGGCTCCCCTTTTTTGTAAATCTTTTTTTTCATTTTTCTTTTTAAAAACTTAAAGATTAAGCAAAATTAAGCACTTTTAATGAAACAACTTTTGACAGATCTTAACAATAAGCTAGGAAATAAGCAGATAAAAAAATGACAGATTTGACCAAAAGACCTATAACTGACAGCTTTTTACACCAATTTTAAGCACTCAAATAAGCTACTTTAAAACACATAAGCTCAAAACAGGTTAAGTCCTAAACCTAACAGGAACTAATGAGTGAAAATAAGCATACTAACTAAGCTAGAAATAAGCATAAGGCAAAAACTATGGCAGACTTGGTTTTTAAGCTAAATGGCTAAAAGCTAAACTGTTTGACTTATTGAGGCCAAACAAGCTAAGGGAAAACAAAGATAATCTAAAAAAATAAGTTACTACACCTATGAAGCACATACAAACCTAAATTAAGCTATCTAAACTAGCCAAGAACTTAAATAAGCAAATAAGCACTTAGGGGCAAAAACTGCTAAAAATAGCCTAAGGGGTCCATTTTGAGCTTATTTTTAAGCACATAAATGGATCCTTATGGCAATGAGAGCTATATTCCTAAAAAGCTTATCCAACTGGCTATTTAAAACATCAATTATAAAATATTTTGAAACTTAAACAAGCTATTAAAAAGCTAAGTGAAAAGTGCTGGTACTCAGCATGCATTTTTTTTGGTATTTCTTAAAAAGACAACTAGGCAATAAGCAGACCTAAAATTAAGCTAGAAATTAAACTTTAAAGACAAAGATAAGCTAAAACAGATTTAAACTGACACCTAATGAGCTTATGCTTTAAAACTCAGACCCTAAAAATGATTCCTACTAAGCTAAAAGTGAGTTTGAAAAGTGCCTTTTGAAAACTTAAAAACTGAGAATTTGGCTTGATAGATTTTAACCAAAACAAAGGGCAAGTGCACACCTAAACTAAAGCATATTTCTGCATATTAGACTCACAATCAAGTATGAAAACAACAAAAATAGGCACTTAATCAAAATCTAGCTTAAACATGCTTCATTTCAATGACAATTAACACAGATTCAAGACATATGTATGTAGAACTTAGAAAATGAGTTTTAAACTTTAAAAACTTTTAAAAATTGATTAAAAACACTTAAAAGAGCTTGATAAAACTAACTTAGTGACCCAAAACAGCTTTTAACCCATTTTGACCCGTATTCCACCCTTGACCCAAACACCCCTTAAAGTATTGAAAATTCATTTCAAGCATGTAACAGACTAAGAACACTTAAGATAACTCAAAACAGGTTTACTATGAGGTAAAGTGAAGACAATTAAGCAGTTAAAACACACATATAAGCATTTAAATTAAGCCACAAGAATAACCAGTTAAGTAAGTAAAATGGACAATTTTGCATAAAACTTAAATTTTCATTAACAAAAGTAAAAGTTTTCAAGACTTAAAAGATAAACAACAGAATTTAAAAGACAATAAAAACATGAAAATAAAACTAAACTAAAACTACTCCTAGATCCTAGTTAACTCCTCAATCTCTGTCTTCTTTCTCTTTTATAAGCTGCCCATCTTGTGTTTGTTGTGTTTCTTTTGTGAGAGACTCAAAACCTTTAATCCTAGCCCTCAATCTTGCCTTGGAGCCCAAACAAATCAATCACAGCCATTGCTTTGGTCTTCAAGTTTTCAACCAATAAGAACTTTCAAGATCGCCAAGGTGGAATTTGGTTGTATGTGGTGTGGGGTTATGTAATTTTGTTGTGGGGTGAAAGGTGGGGTTGGTTTTGCAGGGTACACGTGAAGATGGAAGGGATGTACAGTGGGTAGGGTTTAGTTTTTGGCGGGAAAGAAGGTTTTAAAGGGTGCAGGGTTAACAGGGTAAAGGTTTGGGTACTTGGCAAATATGGTCCCTCAAGGTGATAAGAGTGTTTGCAATGTAAGTCCTTGTGGTGTGTAATTGTTTGGGGGTTTGGCAGAAACAACCCCCCAACTCATATATCTTCTTTGCAAATTCAGTCCCTTGTGGTGATGAAAGATTAAGGGTTTGGCAGAACTAAGCCCCACAATTGTATAGCAAGTTTGCAGCCTAGATCCTTGTTGGTGTAAATTATCAGGAGAAGGCCGATTTAAACCCATGAACTAGATCGTGTCATTCACCCATTGTCCTTGTGTGGTATAAGTATTGATGACTTGGCGAATCAGCCCATCAACCTTATAGTTGGAACTATTTGCTTTGCATAAAATAGCTTAATGGGTTGACCCGTCCCATTAAATGGGTGCGAGTAGGCCCATTAAGTATTTCTTCATTTTTGGCTTTGTTGGGGTTGACTTTTTGGCTTTGACTTTGTCTTTTCACGCTCTTTACATTCCCGTGCTCGTTTCTTGTTGTATTGGCTTTGTTTTGTCCTTTCTTTGATATCCATTACCTGCAACAATACAACCAACAAAACAAGCCATATAAATGCCATTTTATGGCTGTTTTTGGTCCGTTTAGGGTCGTTTTATTATAAAAGGTGTGTGTTTTTACACACATACCACCGGTATACCTAGAGTTTTGATATTATGCACCAGAGGATGAATGTGCTTCAGCAGAGGAGCAATCCCTGTCTGTGAGGTCCTCAACCCTCTAGCTGATTCACCAGTTTATATTACTGAGCTCCCGAGCCCGAAAGGAATCCGGGGAGGATGAGAGGATCCAGAGGAGATCCCGCTGTTTATCCCGATGACAAAAGATGATGATAAGGAGAGGATTTATGAGGTAGCCTCTAGAGACATTTGAATGACGAGGAGGACGACAAGGAGGAGGAAGAGGAGGAGCACCTAGCTCCGGCTGACTCTGTCCCACCACCCACATGTCGTACCACTGCCAGGATGTCTATCCGGGATTAGACACCTACTCCATTCCCGCCTGCAGTAGAGGTTGACAGATTTCTTGCCATATCTACTATGCCACCATTACCACTTACATCATACTCATCACCATTACTACAGATACCATCTCCACCACTACCAGTATCATCACGATTACCTGTATCACCTCCACCACTACCTGTTAGTCCTACTTATCCTTTGGGATACAGAGCTGCTATGATCCGGTTAAGAGCCGAGTCACCATCTACTTCCCATCCACTACTACTACCACCACCTATTGTACTTCAACATACCAGGGAATCTGTGGCCATGATGAGAGCTGATGCATCATCTACCTACATCTTAGCATCTCGATCAAAGACACCACCATCAGGGACACCACCACTTTTACCTATACCATTACCTACTCCATCACCACCTTTGCTTCTTCCCTCTACTATCTGTAGAGCAGGAGTTTCAGAGGTTACATTACCGCCTTAAAAAAGGTTGTGTATTGCTCTAGGTCTAAGATTTGAGGTCGGTAAGAGTTTATGTGCTCCCACTACTAGACCTACTAGAGGCTTTAGATCAGACTATAAATTTTGGCACTTTGGATTATGAGATTAGGCGAGACCCTAAGAGAGGTAGGTTATGGGATTACAGATACTTAGGATGAGATGGTTGAGGACATGCAAGGGACACCAGCAATGACTAATGTGGCAGGACTGAGTCAGCGGATGACAGATTTTGTGATGACTCTTAGGCAGGATACTGATGAGATTTATAGGAGACTTTATGATGCACAGGATGATAGGTCATTAATGAGCGGTCAGCTCAACATGATGTGTAGAGATAGACGCTCCCATGCTCGCACTGCGAGACTTATGGAGAGTGAGGCCAGACTTTCTCATGAGGCTTGGGTATAGTCGATGGATGCTAGTGATACCGCATGTTCTGAGGTGAGAGCACTACGAACTAATGTATTAGCACAGCAGACAGAGATTTGGGATTTACAGGCAGTAGACCGCAGGAGAAAAACACATCTCATAGAGGCACTAACACTACTAAGGACACTACAGACTTAGATGGTAGTGCTACAGAGGCAGCAGACACCTGCTAGGAAGCCAACACGTTCTGAGATACCAGAGGAGGCCGATAATAGTTTGTAGATTTGGTTATGTTGTAGCTATGTTGTATAGCCTACTAAGTATTACAAGTAACTCCTGGTTAGTAAGGCTCTAGGTTTTATTTTCATTTTATAACCTAATGGTAGTGATCATTTTGTAACCGAATCAGGTCATGTATGTTTCCAGCTTATATATAGAAGGGATGTATTATGTCATGTCTGTAATCGAATTTATTATGAATGAATGTCAATTTAGCTACACCATTGTTAATTTTAATTCGGTTGTATATTTCACTGTGTGATGTGATCTCACTTTATTTATTGTGTATATGTCATGACATGGTTATGATTTGTATGAAATCTAATAGGTACTATATTTTCTTGTGATTTGAAGAAAATGGCACCAAAAAGAACCACCAGATCAACACTAGCCACAACAACCACCCTCACTGCTTTTGTGACTGATGAGCAACTTAAGAGACTGATCTACCAAGGTGTTGCTGATGCATTGGCAGCACGTCACACTGACAGAACCCAAAATGGCAAAGACAGCCATGATTCAGGCACGAGTGTAAGGAGGCAAGCTCATCTTACTCGTGAGTGCACTTACCCAGACTTCATGAAATGCAAACCCCTATACTTTAAGGGTACTAAAGGAGTTGTCAAGTTGACTTAGAGGTTTGAAAGAATGGAAACTGTGTTCAGTATAAGCAATTGCTCTATGAAAACCAAATCAAGTTTTCCACTTGTACTATTCTTGGAAGTGCTCTAACGTGGTGGAACTCCCACGTTAAGACTGTCGCTCACAATGTTGCTTATGTAATGAATTGGACAAACCTAAAAAGGAAGATGACCGACAAGTATTGCCCAAGGGGCGAGGTTAAGAAACTTGAGTGCGAGATGTGGAATTTGAAGGTTAAAGGTACCGACATGGTAGGCTATAACCAACGATTTTAGGAACTGGAATGGATGTGTTCTAAGATGTTTCTTGAAGAGTCAGACAAGATTGAGAAATATGTTGATGGTTTTCATGACATGATTCACGGAAGTGTAATGGCATCTAAGCCAAAGACCATGCAAGAAGCAATTGAATTTGCAACTGAGCTGACAGACAAGAAGATCCGCACTTTTGCTAAACGACAGAGTGAAAACAAAAGAAAGCAAGATGATAACCAACAACAACAACGAAACAAGAGGCAAAACACGGGCTGGGCTTATGCTGCAGGGTTTGGTGAGAAGAAACCTTACGGAGGATCTAAACCTCTATGCTCTAAATGCAGCTATCACCATGATGGTCAGTGTGCTCCAAAATGCCACAAGTGCAACAGAATTGGCCATCTGGCCTGTGACTATAGGAGTAATGCAAATGCCAACACTACTAACAACAAAATGGGAACTAGGGCAGGTCAGAAACCTACATGCTTTGAATGCGGAGCCCAGGGACATTTCAAGAGGGAGTGTCCAAAGCTGAAAAACAACAACCGTGGTAACCAAGGTGGAAATGGTAATGCTCTAGCGAAAGTGTATGCGGAAGGCCGTGTAGGGACAAGCCGAGACTCAAACGTCGTTACGAGTACGTTCCTTCTAAACAACCGCTATGCTTCGGTTTTATTTGATACTGGTGCCGATAGAAGCTTTGTATCTACTACATTTAGCTCCCAAATTGATATCACACCAACTACCTTAGATCATTGTTATGATGTTGAACTAGCTGACGGGAGAATAATTCGGTTAAACGCTATCATTCGAGGTCGTACATTAAACTACTTAAATCACCCATTCAACGTAGACTTAATGACCATTGAACTTGGTAGTTTTGATGTCATAATTGGTATGGATTGGTTGGCAAATTACCATGCTGTCATTGTTTGTGCCGATAAAATCATTCGCATTCCCTAGGGAAATGAAACCTTAATTGTTCATGGCGACGGAAGCAACCAGGGAAACAAGACTCGTTTTAACATCATCTCGTGCACTAAAACCCAGAAGTACATGCTAAAAGGATGTCATGTCTTTTTGGCACATGTTACTACAAAGGAGACTGAAGATAAGTCGAAGAAGAAGCGACTTGAGGACGTACCGATCGTTCTAAATTTTCCTGAAGTATTTCCTAAGGACTTGCCGGGTCTTCCACTGACACGACAAGTGGAATTCTAAATCGATTTGATACCTGGTGCTGCACCTGTAGCACGCGCACCTTATCGATTGGCCTCGTCCAAAATGAGAGAATTGTCAGACCAACTGAAGGAGCTATCTGACAAAGGCTTTATAAGGCCCAGTTCCTCACCTTGGGGAGCTGTGGTCTTGTTTGTTAAGAAGAAGGATGGATCATTTTGAATGTGCATCGACTACCGAGAACTGAATAAGCTGGCAGTGAAGAATCGTTATCCACTCCTAAAGATCGATGATTTATTTGATCAACTACAAGGATCTAGTGTTTATTCTAAGATAGACTTGTGATTAGGTTATCACCAGCTTTGAGTACGTGAAGAAGATATTCTGAATACGGCATTCAGAACTCCCTATGGTCATTACGAGTTCCAAGTTATGCCATTTGGCTTGACGAACGCACCGGCAGTATTTATGGATCTCATGAATCAGGTGTGCAAGCCATATTTGGATAAGTTCATGATTGTCTTTATTGATGGTATCCTCATCTACTTCAAGAACAAGCAGGAACACGAAGAACATCTTAAGTCAATTCTAGAATTGCTTAAGAAAGAGGAGTTGTACGCAAAATTCTCTATATGTGAATTTTAGATTCCCAAGGTATAATTTCTCGGCCACGTGATTGATAGTCAAGGCATTCACGTGGATCCCGCCAAGATCGAATCCATACAAGATTAGGTATCTCCTAAAACACCAATAGAGATTCGTCAATTTTTAGGTCTTGCTGGGTATTACTGAAGATTCATCAAAGGATTTTTGAAGATCGCAAAGTCAATGACCAAGCTTACTCAAAAAGGAGTTAGGTTTGATTGGGGGGACAAGCCAGAAGCAGAATTTCAACTAATAAAGCAAAAGTTATGTATTGCACCAATTCTGGCTTTACCTGAAGGAAGCGAAGATTTTATCATATACTGCGATGCTTCGATCAAAGGTTTGGGCGTTGTGTTGATGCAAAGAGAGAAGGTGATTGCTTATACCTCACGCCAATTGAAAATTCATGAGAAGAACTATATGACTCATGATTTGGAACTTGGAGCAGTAGTGTTTGCTTTAAAAATCTGGAGACACTATCTGTATGGGACCAAGTGTACGGTGTTCACAGATCACAAGAGTTTACAATACATTCTTGATCAAAAGGAGCTGAACATGAGGCAACATCGTTGGTTAGAGTTGCTCAGCGATTATGATTGTGAAATACGTTACCACCCGGGGAAAGAAAACGTAGTGGCCGATGCCTTAATCCGTAAAGAACGGAATAAGCCATTACGGGTTCGAGCCTTAGTCATGACTATTGGTTTGAATCTCCCCAAACAAATTTTGAATGCTTAGACAGAAGCACGGAAACCAGAGAACATCAAGAACAAAGATGTTGGAGGTATGTTGATTGAAAATTCAAAGGATCCAGAGAAACTTAGAACGGAAATGTTGGAACCCCGCGCGAATGGAACTCTATGCTTAAATGGTAGGAGCTGGTTACCCTGTTATGGCGATTTGTAGACTGTGATCATGCACGAGTCCCACAAGTTAAAATACTCTATCCATCTGGGTTCTAACAAGATGTATCATGACATGAAGAAGCTATATCGGTGGCCCAATATGAAGGCTGACATCGCCACCTATGTTAGCAAATGCTTGACATGTGCTAAGGTCAAGGCTGAACATCATGTAACATTCCGTATTTTCAGGTCATTTACAATACTATTTAATTTCACTATTTATTTTTTTTCTCGTATTTTATCACGAAGCTTCCTAAGTCGTCACAAGGTTATGACACCATTTGGGTAATTGTTGACCGACTTACTAAATCCGCAATCTTTGTACCAATGAGGGAAACTGATCCCATGGAAAAATTAGCAAGAATGTACCTGAAAGAGGTGGTCACGAGGCATGGAATACATGTCTCAATCATTTGTGATTGCGACCCGAGGTTCGAATCAAATTTATAGAGGTCACTTCAAAAGGCTTTGGGTACTAGCTTGGATATGAGTACTGCATATCATCTGCAGAATGACGGACAAAGCGAGAGGACTATTCAAACTCTCAAGGATATGCTGTGTGCTTGTGTGATCGACTTTGGAAAGGGTTGGATTAACCATTTGCCATTAGTTAAGTTTTCATATAACAATAGTTATCACACTAGCATTAAGGCTGCACCATTTGAAGCACTTTACGGTTGAAAGTGTCATTCACCTGTGTTGGGCCGAGGTTGGAGAAGTTCAACTCACTAGTCCAGAGATAGTTCAAGATACATACGAGAAAATCATTCATATCAAGCAAAGAATTCAAGCCGGTTGTGATCGAAAAAAGAGTTACGCCAATTTAAAGCGTAAGCCGATGGAATTTCAAGTTGGATATAGAGTTATGCTCAAGGTTTTGCCTTGGAAAGGAGTAGTACTTTTTGCAAACAGGGGGAGCTAAACCTCAGATATGTTGGACCTTTCAAAGTGTTGGAAAAGGTTGGAGCTATTGCTTATAAGCTTGAACTTCCTCAAGAGCTGAGTAGGGTTCACAATACATTTCATGTATCCAACTTGAAAAAGTGCTATGCCAAGGAACCATTAGCCGTTCCGTTGGGTGGACTCCATACTAATGACAAGCTTTATTTTGTCGAGGAACCAGTAGAAATCATGGACCGTGAAGTTAAATGATTGAAACAAATTTGTATCCCAGTTGTCAAGGTTCGATGGAACTCCAGTAGAGGTCCTGAGTTTACATAGGAACGCGAGGATCAATTTCAAAAGAAATATCAGCATTTCTTCATAAAGACTGCACCTTCGTCAAGTGCCACGTCTTAAGCCTTGAGTACAAGGCTCATTTAACGGGGGAAGACTGTAACAATCCATATTTTAGGTTATTGTACGACGTTATATATTTCACTATTTATTTCTAGTCTTATACGCGTTTGCTTTTAATTTTAATCATTAAGGTAAATCGTGTAAGCTAAAAATTATCATTCAACGTAAACGGGCATCAAAAAATTAAATGTTTATGTCAAGCAAGTGTTAAATAAGTATTTAGAGGATAATTATTAACTTTGCACATTTTATTTTTATTGGTTACGTAAAGTGTTTACGTTTCATGATAAAATACGTTTAGGCATTCCCGGAACCACCAAAACTTATCTACGCTTCAACAAATACCCATTTTTATACCCAATGCTCAAAGTTTTTATAAAAGTTCACCCATGTTATCATATTGGCCGAATTCTATGCATAAGAAATAAACCAAACCATACCATTTACAAGTTATACCTTTACATTAAACCTTACACCTTTAAACTTCAAGTAATGAAACATATCAACAGAATATCAAAAAAACTAGTACTCCCCCCCCCTCCTTATTTTCGTAGTATGATTCCCATATTAGGGAACCAAGAGCTCACATTTTACTGAAAATGAACTTGTACAATATCAACTCATTAAACCTTAAGGACTTTCAACTAGTCTTGACCAAGACTTTCCTTAAAACCCTCATCTTGTCTTAGACTCTCTAACAGTGGTCTTGACTAGTCCAAGTTTTATATAAGGCTTATACTAGAAGAGAAGTAGCACACACATTCATTTTAATTAAGAAAAACTACACATCTCTCTTGTTTCTCCTTCCCTAGCCACGGCCAAACTCAAAACCCCTAAATAATCCGTCCAAAATTTATTTAGCAAGTATACAAGTGATCTTACAACATATCTAAGATATACCAAGAAGGTTTGAAGGTTTAGTTAAGCATTTACAAGGGTTAATCAAGAATGGTTTAGGATTAGGGTTTCATTGGATTTAGGATTTTCTAAGTATTGGAAGCTTA